>LS997566.1:28455431-28702931 GCA_000469685.2 Haemonchus contortus | reverse complement strand
CCGGTTGATAGGAATGAAAGATTCATTCCTTTTCGAAACTGCCTCCAAAATTTGCAAGGTCGTCTATACAATTAAAAGTACCTGGTCCATCTTGTAATGAAATATAGTTTTTGTGTTTTGAGCACAATGGGAGTTTTTAATAAGACCAGTGAGTAAATCACGTCGCAACGGGACCAGACGGGTCAGAAATCGATCGGCCTTCGCCTAATGTTACCGCAGCCAGCCTAAATCACTATTATATTGTTGATTGAAATGTTCGCAAGTTAAGGCGGCCAATAGCGCAGCGGGAGCGCGTGCGTCTCATGTTTGCACCCGACCTAGTTTCCATATGGGTTCGGGTCCTCAGTCGTGCACAGCGTTTGCAAATGTTGAAACAACAGTGCTGTCAAGCAGTGGGTGCTTCTCTGTGCTAATTTGGCCGGTGCTCAGTGTAAGTTGTTCCGTAAAATGGAAATTTGAACAAGCGAAAATTTGTACGCGATTCAAGATAGTACAACTAAACCTAATTCACACAGTCTAACAGTATTTATGATGGCGTGGTTGTTTCATTCTGCCAGCTGCATACCATTATGTGTTAACAGGCGTACTCCTAAATGGACTAGGCAGTAGCGAAGGCGATGGGCCAATAGAGATCGATGGTGAGGGGTCAATTAGCTCAACGTCCGATTAGGAGACCATTTATCCTTCTACGTAGGTTGCCTTTTATATTTTGAGATTTGAGAACCGAAACAAATACTATTTATTGAAAACCGGTTTACTGTCTTTCAAAAATCTCCACATTAAGATCTATATACTTTTGTATGGGCTCGAACCAATTTTCGAAGCACTTTTGCCACTCTGATGTAGGTAACTCTAAAACATGGATTCTGAACGCATCAACGGCTTCTTCAGGTGTCGAAAAACGTTGACTTCCCATTTTATTTTTTACGTACGGGATGAGAAGAAGTCACCGGAGAACTATATGGCTGATGACTTATCAAATCGTTGTTTTGACTGGTAAAAAATGCAGTTGTTTGAGCCTATGTGTGGGAGCTCGCATTGTCGTGGTGAAGAGTGTTCCGTCTGCAGCAATTTTTTTCCCTGATTTTTTGAAAGTCAACTGACAAACAAATGGTGGTATACCACTCAGAATTAACTGTTCTGCTTGTCCTAGTGGTACGGTTCCGACATGCCCAGTTTTTCCAAAGAAACAGGAGGTTAATTGCTTGGAAGTGCTTGGTGCGCGGACGGCTTTTGTTGGATGTGGCTCATCTTGGAATACCCATACGGTCGACTGCTGTTTTCTTTCGGGCTCATATGCAGAAATCCATGATCCGTCATCTGTTTCGATGCTATAGACGTGTTTCGAAGCACCGCGATCGTATTTATTGAGCATTTCTTTCGATCAATCGACACGAGTCCCTTTTCTGGAGGATCGACAAATTTTTCAAAAACAATTTTTTTACCAATTTAGTCAAACGTTCATGCAAAATTGAATATATGCTGGTCCCACTAATGCCTAAGGTTGTCCCAATCTCACGATAGGCCACATGACGGTCTTGCAATATCAGTTTGTGCACAGTATCAACGGTTTCCGGAACGACAACTGATTTTGGACGACCTCCACGAAATTCCTCTTCGAGTGAACTACGACTTCGGGTGAACTCACTGTACCATCGATAAACACTGGTCCTGGATGGAGCTTCATGACCAAAAATTGAACTAAGTTCATCCATGCATTGCTGTTGAGTTAGTCCACGTCGAAAGTTGTAGAAAGTAATCGCGCGAAAATGCTCACGGTTCTACCCCATAACCTGGCCTAAACAAAATCTTATAACTTAGTGTAAACAAAACAAATCGCGCTCAAATTTCGCAACGTAACCTAAAAATAGTCAAACTTTACGATAGTGGTGTCAGTTGCTAGATTGCTACACTAGTCTTGCCAAATCTCAAAATATAAAAGGCAACCCTAGTATTACCAGAATATCAGATCACATAATGTAAGTCTTAGTAAATGCAGAATAATTCATTCTCGAGAAAGTGCGCTTCTGAAATAGTAAATTCTGGAAAAGTTGATCATTGAAATCACTGTTTTCAGGTGGAAATTTTTGTACTTTATCATTAGGGATATCAAAATAACCACGATTTCATGTTTCCATACTCCAAATGTCTTCAAAAGCTCAGCATGAAGATTCTATTGAAGTGGAGAGTTTAAGGTTACGCTATATCTGCAGGAAGCACCTCAGGTGCTGAACACTCACTCAATGACCTAGATGAGAATGATGCTGCAAAATTGAAGAAATTAAAAATTCATGACATGACAGGGTTCCCCACAAGTAATCATACGGTCTTCATATGAAATACATGGCTGAAAGAAACAAGAAACGTCTAAAAACCTAGCAATTTGCTTTGCACCGCTGCTTTCAGCTGAAAGTGTTTAAATTATGTCGTGAAGGGTATCAAAATGATCAGGGCTCTATGCTCTTCTCAGTTATAATATGATTCAGGCCCTTTGAAAACCGGAAACGAAGTTTTCAATTGAAGTGGAGGGTTTACGATGCTGTCATATCCGCAAGTAACACCTCGGGTGCTGAGAGACTCAAATTTCGTCTTTACCGGAAAGGAAGGCGAAAAATCTAAGAAAACTTGAAGATTATTATATATTTGGATTCTTCACGAGTAGAGCTTTCAGCTGATCATACTTTCAACTTGATCGGAGCACTTAAGCAAAAGTTATAGCGATGCGACGGTTCGCGACGGATTAATCCGTCGCAAACCGTCGGTTGAACAAAAATTAGGAGCAGTATTGTACATACATACATACAGACAGACACACCAAACTTGTGGATTATATATAGTAAGAATTCCGCTGTCCTTCATGCCATATCAGAGCTTGGCATACCTAATATTGTTCGGAACCCATTCCTTCTCTACCCTACCCAGACACCGTTTCAGAACCTTGAAAACCATCAAGACCTCTTTAGGGTGTTATAGTGTTGTAGAATAAAAAATTCAATTCTAACAGACTACACTCTAGGATTTGGTCTTGTATTTTTCATGATTGTTACTGTTGCTGATAGGCATTACATACATAATTCTGCGATTGGGTCTTTTTGTGTGATTTGTAAGTGTGATTTGTAGTAATCAAGTGGCACACCAACAGAGTGAATTGTTCGGAATGAACAAAGTAATGCGCAGAAAGCTGGAGTTTTTACTCTACTTTCTCTGATTTGATTGCGTTCCCTAACGAAAAATTTCCAATCGTTCAAATTCTGTCACATCTATAATCAAAACCTCTATACTGGTGTTTTGGAATGAGTCGAAGGTTGCAATTTCGTGGGGCAATTTTAATTACTAGAGTGTGACCTATGATACGATCCTGTTGATTAGATGTTGGATTAGGTATTCGATCTATCGACAGGGCCCTACACTCGCGCCAAAAATGACGAGAACTTCGTTCGGCAACGATGACTCTGAGATCGGCTAAATCGTGTTTTCTTCGTCTTCCTTCCTCTCTCTCCTTTTCATTCACACTCTTGAATTCCTTTTCATTTTCTGAACTTTTTCTTCGATGTACACGATATGCGTACATTCGGCATGGCCTGTCATAGCACCTTCGCTGACATTTTTTTCTTCAGGAACATGAGAATTTACTACCAATTAACCGTAACCGGCCTGGTGTTTGTTGGCCTTGTAGCTTCCAGGATGAATACTAACAAAGCTCCTAGTGGAGGGACCATAGCCCCGAGTAAGTTATCGTTGAAATTTTTTTCCTGTACATTGCATTAAAATACAACTAATTGAAAAGAATGAAGTAGTCTATGAGATGGCTTGGGTAGCCACATGAGGAGCTAAAAAAGCTACAAGGAAGCGATGTTCTTTTTTTTTTTAATAAAAGCATCCGACACAGTTCACATATTGAAAGGCTACACTGTTGTGCTGGCTACACCGTGGCCGCTTTCGTAGGTGATGAAAATCCGAGTGTATTTTGGACAGTCTGAGATTGACCACCCTAGTTTTGGAAGAGCTCCGCAATAAAAAAAAAGAAAACTCGCCTGTTATAATGTAATTTTCTCATTCTGCCGAAGGTAAAGCAGAGTTCCATTGAGCTTTGAATTTTGAAATAATTTATTAAACATATGGTTGTCATTAAGTAGGAATCAGGCAGCTGGGTTTATGTCACCGGATCAAAAGCTGCTCTTTGAATTATCATGGAAGGTGGGCACGCTGATTCGAACGGGACGGCATCAAAGGGTGTGATTTGGAAATCTAACATTAAAGGGTACCTACAATTCTAGATTGATTGGTCTCCCTAGCGATCAACACGAATCAATTATGACCGAGATTGAAAATCTTTCTCATAGGAACAGTACAAAGCTAAATCTATAGAGATACGCGTACAGTTGTCATCAGTTGATTAGAAGTAGATGATAGGAGTTAATTGAGAGCAATTAGCGTCCAAAGCTTAGCTACTTTGCACCTCCACGTGGAACATGCTTCAGAAACATTCCTGAGAGCAAAGATTTAAAGACATTGAGGACCGTTCACTCTATCTTTCACTATCGATCAGTTTCGAGAGATTTCATCGATTTTCAGACTTCAACTCAGACCTTATGGTACGAGCCATGGGTGTGCCATCGTGTGTTCGAAGATGTATCGATCCGTTCTTGGATCAAGTTTCGAAATTGTGGAATCTGCGTGACATAGTTGAAAATGTGAAACCGTTGTGCAAGTAAGAAAGGCTTTTGTATGCTTCGAATTTCCCAATTAGATATTTTTTTGTCTTTGAAATTCAATCAATTTTGACAGACCCTATGAGAGGGTCAAATGCAGTTGAATCGATGGAGAAATAGTAAGTTGTAGCATGTCTTAAGCCTGTCCTAAGTTCCCAGTCCCCAGTCTCGAGTATCGAATGCACGTTTAAGTCTTTTCACGCTTTTATTTAAATTATCAATCGTTGAACTATTACAATAACCACTATGTTCTAAAACGTTCACCCAACAGAGAAGCAACTCGTCTACTCTCACCTACCATAGAGAGGACTGTTGATAATCGAAGAAACCAGCCACAGCATTTCTGATGTCATCAAAACTGTCGAGCTTCGTCTTGGCCAGGAACTGGTTGAGGTGTTCCAAAAGGTAGTAGTTAGAAATGGAGGTCAGAGAGATTGATATCGTGGGGAACGGTTATCCAGCCAAGTTTTTGTGACTTGGACCATTTAGAGGAGAGAAGGAGCGGCTGGCTGGTCATGTGTGTGACGGACCTCTTCGATCATTTGGATCTTGATGATCATCTTTGAAATCATCGAATAAGAACCTTCGCGTACTCGTGTTCGCGATAGAGTCCAATACACTGCTCTGATCTCACCCAAGAATTCTCGCCATTTTTTTTGCTCGTAACCCCCAGCCTAAACTTCACTTTGTTGAGAAGACAGCCATCATCGAAAGCAACTGGTCGTCCAGAGGAGGATCGTTGTCGAGCGTTTCATCTCCAGATCAAAAGCAAATTAGTTAAGGGACAGTTACCATAGCTGACAATTTTTTTCAAGGTGCAGTATTGGTATTAGAGTCAACGGAACGAGCACTATAGCATGCGCAGTACAAGACGATTGCTTGAAGTCGATATCTCTATAATCGCGGCATTGTTTGCAAGAGAGCCCCTCTGCAACCGATTCGAATACTGATGGTAACTTTGAAGTTGTCCAACTTTTACTGTTATAATGGTCCCAGGGCGGCAAAGATTCTTATATATGAACGATGATATGATGATACATTCCCATAATAACTTGTGTTCAAAGAGTTTCGCATCGACTCAATATATTTGCTAAGCGAACAAGGCATAAGCGTGGCCCCAGTTTGTTTTTGGCTGTTTTTTCTTTGATTCTCCCCACTCACTACTCCCCTTGTGAACGCAGACTAATAAAGTGCTGTACAGGATCACCTGAATCGAGGAATCGTGTTCAACTGAATGACAGTCAGCTATGAACCATGCAGACGTAGGATTTTTTTACTCTGCCAAGTAGAACCCTATGGGGGCAAGACCATGAACGTGAGGAACACCGGTTTTTTGGGTCAAATGGCTATCATGTCTCCATTCCACTTTGAAGAGGTAATGATGAACGTCCGCTGACTCGGCTGAAAAAAGGTATGCGGTCAGCGAATATCGTAGTGTAAGGGCAGGTCCACAGTTTTTAACGGATTTCTTCTGTGCGATTTGAATAGCTCATGACATTTAAAGCGTCAATGTGCCCCCATTATCCGAAAAAAAGTAGTGACCTAAAAAATTATTCAATTTACAGCGTAACATTTTTGGCATGATCAATTCTTACAAAAACTGCTCTAAGTCTCTGTTTAGAAGCCATGCAGAGGCTGTCAAATGTCTGAAGAAAGCGAGAGTCTGCGACACGCACAACCTATTCGAAACTGCTAGCAGCAGCGTGAAGAAGATGTGCGGTGAAAGAGCGGCACTGTTCGAAAAGGTGAAGCCGTGCCTCACGAGATACGGAGATGCAACCGCTCAGTGTTCGTTTCTTTTCTTTTCTATTACTGGAATTATCGATGGCTTTCTTTCGAATTTTCCAAATCATTTATGTGTATAACAGTGTGCGATAGCAAATGTCATGGAAGAGCCAACGTGACTGCTTTCCTCAACAACCCGGCTATCATCAGAGCTGCCAAAATGGGTGGCAATCTCCTTGCCGTGAATGACCATTTGGGAGGACTCTGCAGGTTCGTTCCTCTCAGCTTAAAGGTTCCGATTCGAACGTGGTGGTATAACCAGTCAATCATGCACTGGGTGGTATGTGAGATGAGTCAGATTGCGGTTCCACTTGGGTTCGAAATATACAGCAGTTATTTTTTCATGAGAGTCTAACTTTTTCTTAGTAAATTTCAATATTCCAAACGTTTCGCGACAAGTGCAAATGCGGAGGGGAGATAATGTTGAAAAGTAGTGAAAAGCTGGTAAATGGTTTTGTTTACGCTACCTCGACGTCTGGCTCGGAAGATTTCCCAGAATTCATCAGAGAATGCGAGTAAATGTACCCCATTTACTCGCAGGGTGTGGTGCATTAGGAACGAAATGGTCGCGTCGCGGTGAGAGGGGCGTCGCGCGCGAAGGAATGTAGCAGGATGCAGCAGTAGGTAAGAAATACAAGAGCAAAAGTACTAATAGTAGAATTATGCATAAAATAATGATCGCGTATCGATTGAGCTATATGAAGAACGCTAGAGCTATAATAACGGCAAAAGACTGGTCCGCGACAGCCGCGTGCGGCGAATCGATTACCCAAAATCGTTCCTAACGCCCGTCTCCCGAGTAAATGGAGTCAGCTCTGCCAGAATCTCAAGACTCGGAATGCTCAATAACAAAAGCAAAATCATGGGAATCGGAGGCTCCGATTGGAAAGGATCAACGCAAGCATAATTAACAGTGCTCATTCGGAAATTGTTGTTGATAGATGCAGTAAGTTCCCATTAGGGTAAGGATCCCAGCATTCTACGAGAAGAACATCTGGGAAGCTTCAACTGAAGACTGCTTCTATACTCATAGAAAAATCGACGACCTCACCAGGAGTATTGTATCGCAAGTAGCGCTGCTGCTATGCTGGGTTGGCGGTCAAAGTAGGCAATCGATGAATCCAGTAGCTTTGGGTCGACGAAGTTTCCCTCTCGTAACAGTTAAGACAACTTTCTGTGAACTCTGGAATTTGTGGAATGGCAGAGGATCTACACAATTATAATACCCCCTTTTGTTCTCCCTAGCTTTAATCCCGTGCCGTCGCAGGGTCCGCTATTTTTGTGAGCCGTCTCCATTTCGTTCTATTTATAGGCTACAGTAGAAGATCGAAAGCCTCACCATTTTACCATATATAATATGCCTTTGAGTGAGCTTTCTGGAGCATCGCTGGTTGCGCAGCATATCGCTAGACACTCTTCGTTTCCCATGCCGCGTTTATTCGGGCCTTCATAGCCTGGTCCACACTATCATCAGTAGTCACGTTACTCCCTGAGTAAGGACCTACCCTCTTTTGCTAGCTTCTCCCTGACAATCTGTGTTGTACACTCCTCGCAACGGAAAGCCTTGGTCTTATGCACCAGCCTGAGCCCATTTTTCGCTAGAACATTTGGCCTTCAGTGGTCCATGGGACCGTTTTTGGTACCATCCACCTTAAGCAGGGAAACAGGCTCAGAGCTGCTTCCTGGTATACCCCAACTGCGACGTCTATCGTTCTTCTCAGGCAGTAGGAGTGCGAATATTCGTTTTGAACCCATCGTACATGCCTTCAATTACAAAGAACAAGTCTTCTAGAACGATTCCTTCTCGAAGCATTCGCCAGAGGACTAGTCGCAATGAGCGTTCAAACGCATTCTTCACCCAGAGAAAACCTAGGTATAGGGTTTACGCTTTTCTCGATACTCCTGCATCAGCTGTCGAGCTATGAGGATGACATGCGTTGTAGGGCTTCCTGGTATAAAGCCGAACTGTTTTTGTGAGATCGGAACCAATTCTCCCAATCTCGTGTCGACTAATTTCGTACATTTTCATCGTGTGCGCCGTCAACCTTATCCTCCGGTTGTTGGAATACTCCAAATACTCCATCCTCCTCCTGTTTGTAAACGGGAACGATGGTGCTGCGCCTCTACGCTACTCGTATACTTGTTTCAGCGGCCGCAGTATTCAGAAAACGGGTGAACCATCTGATCCCGTGCTTTCCCATCGTCTTCCACGGCTCGCTTGGTACCATAACCAGACCACTCGCTGTGCCATCTTCATCTTCCTTGTTGTTCGATGGGCCTCGTCAATTGCCCAGAGTGCGCGAGTGTTCAGCTTGTACCAGCTTGTACTACCCCGATATCCTGAGTAGCCTGACTGCAGGCTTCGACCAGTTGGAAGTTAAATCCCTCTCCTTCTCGACCATTGACGTTCTCATAAGCGACAGCCATTTCCGTGTTCTTTGCCTTCGCTACGACAACTTCTTGCAAGTTTTGTAGACAGGTGGGCCATCTGGCGGTGCGCCTTTTGCCAACGCTCGATTGCGTTCCTCTTCTGCCTATCGCTTTTTGGAATTCATCGTTTTCCGCCCCGCATCCCACCTAGGGTTTTTTGAAGGCTTAATTCACAATAGAAAAGGTTCTTGAGTTCGCCCCCCCCCCTGCCCCTTAAGATTAACCTGTGGCCCCCAATGGTAGCATAAAGACACTGTCGGGTCGAAAAACGCTCTGTATAGGGCACAACAAGGTCCCGTACGAATTGTCGAAGCTACAGAGGTAGCACTATTCTCAGCACGGCCCTGACGTTGAACATGCAATGAGCTGATCGTCGAGAAGTAAGAGGATGTTTTGAAGGCATTTCTGCTTACTGCAGCCACTGTAGTGGCACACATTGTGTTCAGCTCGTCCAAACACTCCTACCACGCCATTTTCGTCATATTTTCGCCCAATCCCGATTTTTTCCGCTTTTTTGAGGCCTTTCACTGCTCTGGAAACCCCGGTACTCGTGTTTTCTTCGTCACCATCGCAGTATTCTCGACCTTGCTTCGACTACTCGTCTTAACCTACCCGCCCTAACCGTACTTACGCCAAGATCAACGTGAGCTGTGCATTTAAGCACATCGCAGTATCACCTCGATTGCCTTGTTCCATCTTTGCTGAATTGTTCCTTGAGGGTCGTGGCAACTAGTCTCTAGTATTTTGACCTAAGGTGGTTTTTTGAACTTGGTGCAGCTCCCACTATCGGATCTTCTCACAGAACCCTTGTTCTTTTGGAGAGGTCGACGGCCATCTCCTCTGTGGGTGTCTGTGCTGCGGAGCCAATGCTTCCCTAGCTTGTACCCTGATGTCCTTTTACAGTTTTGAAAGACTCCGTTTGCTTCCCTCCACTGATGTAACTCACCTTCTGAGTCTCCCTTTTCACGAAAAGATCCTTTTTGATCTCGGGGCAGCCGGCTTGCGATGCGACCGCTGATTTTGTCGACGACGGAGGTAGAGTCTTTGAAAAACTCCGCTACTGCTCTAGCCAAACCATTTCGTCTCTTGTCTCCTCCATTGTAGTAAATGTTAATACCTTCCCCGATTTTTGCGGCCTGTGCTATTTTCCAGCATGTCTTCTTAAGGCATGAAACATCAATATTCTCGGACTCTATGAAATCAAAAACTTCTAGTGGCTTCCCTGCGAGCGATCCCACGTTCAGAGTTCCAGTTTGAACAAACTCCATTGGCCAAGTTCGTTTACTCCTTGGTCACCTCCGCCTGCTGTTCACAAGACTTGGGCGACCGTCCTGTGCATCACTTTCGGATGACCCCTTACTTTTTCAGTGATTTTATGGAGACCTTGTACATGATTTATGTGACAGGGTTTCCTTTTATTCGGCCTGTCAACTTGGGCCTAACTCTGGCACCAACTCCATTTTTGCAGTTTATGCAAGGCATAGTTTCCGTCTCGGCACGAGTCGGGCTCATCTTCGTTCTGAGTGCAGACGTGACCCTAAAACTTATCTTTTCGGCTGGCCTTACTCATACTTTTACTTCTACTCTCCTGTCAAGAAGCGTCGCTTCAAGAAGAAGTGTTTTGTAGTTGATTAGCAGACTACTTTTTGATAGACTGTTGGTTCTCAAAGATAAGTGACGGAATGAACGTGAAGTGTGAGGTGAAATATAGTCGGTGCATTAATAATGTTCATACTATTCCAGCTCTTTCAACTGTATGCTACCGTGTGCGACCGCTGAATTGAACAAGGTGTGCCCGCTTAGTGGATGGCTTACTTTGGTAAATTACATTGTTTCCCTATTTTTCTCACTATTTATTGATGGATGAGCGAGAATGATTATGTTTATGTCAGGATATTCTTCTACAACCGATGGAAGCGGTTTCTGAAATGCTGCTGAAAGCGCCACTATCGATCAAGGACTTCGTTGCAAAAAAGTTGGACAGAAGATGTCGCTTTGCTATACAGAAGAGTGAAATGATAAAACTACGAAAGGGGCAATTCAATTACTCATAATAGGCTTACTGCTGATTTGAACTACAGCTTTAATGCCACCGATTGATTGAGTTAATCACTTTTAATTTACTTAAAATTGCTGTAATCCACATGAAACCACTTTGTAAATGAACCTCAGCAATGAAATTTTTTGATCATTGCCGTGTTATATGCTGTTGGTCACTTCCAGCACTACCAGAAACTTCTAATTGATTATGGAATCGAGTTCTGTTAGGTTCAATCCAGTAGCAGCTTACGCATTTTGCAGGCTCCTGCGCCCTGAAAGATGTGCGCAATTACTGAAGACCTTACTTTACCACACTGTGATCTATACTGATTAGATAGGTGTGAAGTGGCAGGGAGTGTAGGCGACTATTACGGCTTGCGTTTGTCAAGATCATCTTCCGATTACTTTTCTTACTAACAGGCCTTTACATTACTGATGCTTAAGACTTGAGACTTGCTGACGGATGCGAACATTGTTTCTGTGAATAACTAGGATCATGGCCAAGGTGGGTATGAAGCCGCGCTTGATATCTCTGGAAATGGAATTTTAAGGTACCTCTAGCATTGCCGTCATTTTACCCTGCTAGCTCGCGCTAGAGTTTTCGACAGATTCGGACTTTCTCAATTTTTTTTGGCTGTCGCCCAGCTAAAACTTTAGGAGTAGTGGTCGACATAAACACATATTTGCTATGCGACCTGAGGGATTTCCGGTAGTACCCTTAGCCCTAACATTGTTCTTAGCAAATGCGAAACACTTGATATCGCCCATATACATATAGACACAAACGAAAAGCTTCGTAAATAGTTTCAAATCATGAATTTTGCTATCTTCTGAAAGTGAACGAAGAGCTTTTCAGTTAACAACGCAATGAAGCTGTGTTTGGTGTATACTCTGACTTTATTTACAACTTGCGCGAGTAAAGCTGTTCAACTACCAAAAGGTAGGAACATTTGTCACTCTTACCTACTATTCATTTGTTGTGAAAACTATCGCGCTACTTTTTTTGGAAATGTACTTGGGCTATTGAGAAGGGTATTCCATAATGCCTACATGGGAGTGCTTAACGGGCAGGCGAAAATGACCACCCAGCCCACTTCATTTTGTATCGACTTGTGACTGCCTATGTTTGTGATATCTCAACAATTTTTCATTGGATTAACGTTCGTCTAATCGAACTTCTTAGAATTCGCGATTTTCAAATTTTAGATATTTTTACTGTACCAGTTACTAGGGCGGTAAGAAGTACGTGCTCATTGATTGACGGAGTAAAATCACGCCATGCAAACGCGACAAAACTGCTTTCAAAGTGTCGCGCTGGCGGCGACGCCTTGCTCCTCGCTATACGTTGGCATAGGTGTTCACCGCTTTGGAGCGGCGTCTCCGTCGGCGTGATTGCCTGATCGGTGTCTTACGCTGCGCTCGCTCTCACCCCATTTGCCACGCGGGATGTTACTTTGGCCCTTGCAGCCCCTACGCTGTTCCTACACTCCAACCTTCACCCTACGCGTGCTACGTCCTACAACCCGGGACAGCCTACGCACAGCCTGACCTCAACATTCGAACCAGATATGGCTTTCACGGCATCGCCGTCTACGATATTAAACCACTAACGCAATACTATACGCAGTCCTTCATGGATATAGTTAGGATAAAGAATAAAGTTTCTGGCGTTGATCAATTCCGTCTGAGGAATGCGCCCCCGCACTCGACTTCCATTCAGAATCGTAGTGGCGTAATGAGTGCGTATGTGGCTTATACAATGACTTGTGGTGGCCAGCCGATGTACAAGTCAGTGCTTTTACCCTCCCAGGGATGGAAGGCTTTGTTGACCTAGGCCTGTTCCCGGATTCGAACCCCTGACCGTGCGTGTAATATAGTGCGCCACTTGCCACTACACCACCTCCGCCCTGCCTTCATGAATACGCCAATAAAAAAGGAATGTTAATACGACACTGAAGAGAATTGGTAAAAAAGGAGTGCATGTATATACATATATACATAAAAGAAACATGAAATACATCAGCAATCAAACTACGATGAAAACCAGCAAACCTACGTCTCAGGTGGCTCGAACCCAGCACGTCAATCTCACGGGGGGCGACGAGGCTCTGGACTGCTCAGCACCTTTGGGCTTCCATGCCCAAGTCGATCACTTCACTCCCAATCGGATTGCTTACTTCCATCCTCGAGCGGTACGACAGCAGGACGACGGGCAGTGGCGGCCTGACACGACGAATGCAGGTACACGCACTGCCGGATGGTTTCAGGCCAGAGCACGCGTCGAGTATAGTCGACGCGCAGGCGCCGATACGCTGTGCGCGCCGGGACTCCCGCGCGCCCAACCAGGTGCGGCCCTTTAATACGTCGGGCGGAAGCCACGACACAAAAAAGTCAGCTGTCTATATCTGTTATATCTACATCTGTTTATATGTTTATATTAACATCAGTCAGGTCACCCGGCTAATGCCGAACTTACCTCCCTCCCATGTCAAAGTTGTAATAATTGGCTAATGTGTAACTCCTTCTTCGGAGCAAATGATAAGTGTTGTTGAAAATGATATTGAAACAAAAAGAAATCGTGAACGCACTAGGTTATGGGGGACAGGATTTATGAATTTCCGGTCGTACAAACACGCACATACACATAACCACATACATAAGTACATACATGCACACACCCACCCACACACACACTCACCCACGAACAGGCGCACTTGAGCACGGTGGCAGGGTAAGGCTGGCTTACCAAAAATGACGCTCAAAAAGGAAACGAGTTTTATTAAAAATTATCATAGCTAAAATAGCTTGGTAGCTCACTCTAGTTGAGGTCTACTCTTGTGTTCTATCACTCAATTGATTCGTCATGTTCCTTGAGACGGCAAAAAGCCTATCTCGAAGGTATAATCAATTTGTTAACACTAATTTTTTGTTTTTGTCTGTTGAAAAAGGGCACGTAAGCAGTCAGCAGCTTGGACATTTTTTCTGATTCAATCTTATCAATGGAATGTAGTGTTTGAAGAATCTTTGAGTAATGGTGGGGTCGATTAGGACTACGAATAGAAGAAGCCTGATGATGCAGCCAGTACAAAGCCACACTGATGGTGGAAGGAATCGGAGCTAGCTATAGTTTATACCTGTCTACATTTCGTTCAAAGGTCTTTGCATTGTGCGAGAGCAGGCGAATCGGGCGATAGCTCGTGCAATCCGCAAGAATGTCCTTCTTCTTCCAAATTGGAGTATTAGTACGCTGATAACAAGTATTGAGCACGGTCACTCCTTCGAAGACTCGAAAGGAAAACTCCGTCAACCAAGTTGCAGGATTCCAGCACCATGACTCCCACGCGTCGGCTGCCAAGTCGCCGCAATTGATTTGCCAGATGTGATATTCTTTACAGCTACTCCGGTTTTCTCCACTGTTATTCTCTGTACGAGATGGGTGGAATACTGATGTGGCGCAGGGTAGAGACAGATGGACAAGTTCCATAAATTTAGCGGTCACCATCGACTTTCTGTGAGCTTTTCAATACATCATCATAATGGACGGCTTTCGTAACAGCCATGGCTTTTTTTACCGTCATCCTTGCTTCACCATAGTTCTGCCAGTTATCAGTCATCTTGTTGCGCAGAGTGAGCAGCCTAGTTTATTGCTTTGACAGCACCTTTCCAAGTTTTTTCGAGCAGTTGTGTGGATACGGGTAGTCACAGCCACCACGTTTTCCTTTCAGTTTCACCTTCAATGTAACAGGTCCACGAGATTCAACATGTTTCTGTTTCGGTGATGCGGTTCTGAGCTTGTAAATCAGTGGCTGATGTTGTGCAACCGTCTTATATGTCACAGCTTTCGCATCTGTCACGAGCCCTTTATTGCGGTGTCTTACGATAACAAAGTCTATACAGTACCGTTCAAAAAGAAATCACCTCGAACCTTTTTTGCCATAACTCATCTCGAGCTCATTGTTTTTGACTGATTTTTTGTTATGTTGTCAACAATAATGATATTCAACGTCTCCATCACAGAACTCACCAAACTCCTTTTTATCTCATTTAAAAAGCCACTTTTCAATTTTTTTCTGAGGAGGACAAAATAACATCAGTTCCAATAATTTAAAATAAATCACTTGACTTGAACGCTATCATCATGAGACTAAACCTTAATTAACTACTAGTCTAATAGTCTGCATTGAAGCTGTTGGCATCGATGACGGCTTGGTATCTGAGGGGCATTGATTCGACCAACTTGTCGATCAGGCACTCATCAATTTCCTTCCATTCTTAATCAAATAGGTCAAACTTCTGAGCAGCACTTGTGACTGTTTTATCGTCTATCCTTTTCTTGAGTTTTTATCACGAGGGTCCACTGATGTTTAGGTCAGGGGACTGGCTGGAAGAGTCAAGGCATCAAATTTCCCGATGAGTCAGCCACTCGCTCGTCCCTTCTAGATCTCTGTCCGGATTGTTATCTCGCTGGAAAGTGAAATTCCTTCCGTGCACAGTACGGGGGAAAGGTAGCATGGATTTCTTCAAAATGTGTACGTACATCTGCTGGGCCGTAGTGGTGAGAATATGGCGCATGGACCCCATACCTAAACTCGGAGACAATCCCCAAACCAATACTGAGCCGGCACCATGCCTGCGAGTTGTCAAATGGTTCTTGGGATCGGAACTTGTGTTTTAATAGGTCGTCTACAAACGAAACCCAACTGTACCAAGCGAAACAATCTTTGACTAGTCGCTCTAGATGACTTCGCGTTATTGGTCGAAAGACCAGTGAAGGTGCTCACGCGCCCGTTGAAGTCGAGCTCGTCTTTTGTTTCAGAGATCCAGATACTTTTTGACAAGAATTCCTCCACGCATTCCAGCAACCCACAGGTGTCTGTTGATGGTACCTCTAGATGGTAGCGACGTCAGTGTCGTCGATATTTCGGCCATTATATCGGAAAATGCTCGTCTGGAACCTTGAGTCGACGCACAAATGATCTTCCTATCGTCCTCAGGAGCGGCAATCCGTGACATTCCCGAGCTGGCTCGTTTGATTGGACCTATGAGAGACTCGATACCTCTGATAGCCTTCGTGATCGTAGACATTGGTACAGCAAAAAGCCTTGGATGTTGAGCATGGGTCAATCATTGCTTACTGCCCGTGGCAATGACGAAGAGCTGATCCACGGTCAGAAAGCGAGAGCCAGAGTTTTGTCTCTTCACTGAGAGCGATTAGCCAACAGAATAGAAGAATCACCAATATTTTTAGACTCCAAAAACACAATGAAACCTACCTGGAGAGCACAGCCCCTTTCGCAATTTTTTCGAAAAAATGTCACATACTTGATCAGAAGTGAGCTACCGCCAGTTCTGCATCGCAGGAGAGTCGGTAATATTTGAAAAGTGTGCTGTCAAAAAATCAGGTAAAAAGCTTGAGTTTGAGGTGAGTTATGGCAGAAAAGGTTCAAGGTGATTTCTTTTTGACCGGTACTGTATATGATCTGCTTTTGCCGTATAATAGGAAGTAATCCGATGAACGTCACGTTTTCCGAAATATGTGTTCCGATGGTGAGCGTATTTCATGCGTGTCAGCGATTATTCATATTCATTCAGCGATTATTATTCAAGGATTCGCTTTTCACCGACGTTGAGTGGCCCATATCCATCAAACTCACCACGACAACTTCAACCACCCATCATACTGCTGACGTGTGCCATTTTGGTCGCCTGCGACACCGATGACTTCTTGTCGTGGCACTTCTGCTACTTTCTCACCGAGCGAGGTTCACAACCCTGCTCCTGTTCCCTCAGAGCAACCAGTCTTTGGACAGAAAAAACGTGATACGGTTGGTAATTGCAGAATCATTCGACGCCAACAATCGAGTCTCTCAAACGTGCGGAGACAACTCCGATAGGTGGGTTGGTGGTCCTGGGACTGTCGCAAAGAATGGCTTGAAAGCCGCGGTCTGTGTCCTTCGACTTGTAGCGGAATCATCTCGTCTCCTGCACGACACAGAAATAGAATAGACTACGTTTTAACACATGTACTAGTTTGGAGGAACGGCCTGTCAACCTGCCAACATTTAGAGTTGCAACGCGAGTCATCCATACCTTGCGGCACTTCTGGGCTTATATTGTTGCTCTCCTATGCCGACTCGCACTGAAGACCCTCGCATACTTTTCACGACTAATATTCCAGTAGCAAATAGCAAAGCAAGCAAATAGCAGCATGCAGGCACAATAACAAATAGTAGTAGGCCTGCAGTAGCAGTCGACCCACACAGCTCTCCCTGTTCTCGACTTTCCTTTATGTAAAGGCGGAGCATCGGATAGAAAGTGACGAAAAAGCGTTCACGATCGCCGTTTCCTTCGTAATGGTAGCGCGGCCGGAATTCGATGGATCATAACTTCAGACTTTAAAACATATTCATAACAACTACTTGAGCTCCTGTAACCGCAAAGCAATTCGAGAGATAGATTGCGATCCCGTATATAGAGAAAACATCACCATCACCAAAAATGTGTTTCTTTACGGTTCTGAGCTGAAGGGGTCCCAGGATTCACGTATACATTGTCGAAAATAGCTCCTTTAACAACGGGGATGAACTTCTAGTAATTCATTCAAATGTGATGCTTGCGCTGGCAGGATTCGCAAGCCCGAACGAAGGCAAAAATGTCTTCGACAATATGAGGCTAAGAGTATTTCGTATCAGATCCCTACTGGGCATCTCTCAGCCATTGCTGGTCACGCGGGCTTTTAATGAATTCGAGGATATTGTTTTATTGCCTGTATCTCCTACGACTTCGAACGCTGCAAATGTGAACAGAAGCTACGAACTTCCGCTCAAGACACACACGCACACCCTTGCACGTAAGCACACACACCTTACATATAAGCGATAGGCACCCCAAGGGCTACATTCAGTGCTTGTGGTCATATATATGTATATATTTGTATGTATAACGCACAGTTAGTAGGCCAAATACTTCTGGCGGGATTATGTGTTACTCGGTCATTTCTATGCTTGTAGCAATTTTCTGAAATTCACATCAACAACTCTATTCAATTTGCAGTGGACAGACACCAATCACCTCTGGATGGGCCTGAGGGCAGTGGCGATGCGGTGGAGCCAACGTTCTGGGCATACGGAAGTGAATACGGTGCGAGCAACTTTTTACTACGCAAATTTTACCAATGTTCTGGAATTTTGTACACGTCAACAGTAACGTTGACAGCGCGAATTTGTTATCCGTCTAATCTTTCGATAGGTGAAGGTAAAGCTCGTTCGTGACCCTTAAATAGGTCCTCTATGAACTAGATGCAACAAAAGTATATGGAACTCAGAATCTGATTTCAATACACGCTTTCATCTTAGCTGCGAGCCTTGCGAAATGACGCAGCAGACACAACAACTGAGCAAAGCGAGCAACATATCAAGCAAAATGCAGTGAGTACATATCATTTTTGCCCTACCCCACAGCGTAAAACCTATCATGTGACGCTGCGATCGTCTATTCTCCATCATTTATACTCTTAGTTTCATTCTTTTTTTGGGTGTCTGTTGTCGTAATCTATATATTCAACAGCATTCTAGAGTAGTACATTATGCCTTTCTTGTCTCATGCCTGCCTCCGGAGCCTACACACTAATCTCCAAACTTCTCGCAAAGGATCTTATAGACTACACGAGCAATAGTACAATCACCTTCCATGCCAGTAGTACAGGCCACACCGTTAGAAGTTGCACGTGTGTGATGATAGAGACGATTTTTTGCCAAACGACGCTTTATGTTATCAAGAGTGACTTTCGCGAGGCTTGCATCTTCTCCCCGAACGGCGTGTCGAGCTCGCCGCACGCGATCGCGCGCTATGAAGGGGAAGATTCGGATTTCCAATGGAAGTACACAGAGAGTCGCCGCAGAACCACTGCGGCAGGCCGTGGGAATTCGGAGAGAAGATTCGTTACACGATTTTCACTATACCAACAATGTTTCAAGACCCGTTTAAGTTTTATTCCATCGAAAGAAGGCGACTCTACCGTTGCGTAAGCCATTAGACTATTGTGAAACACGGGTCCGTAGACCGCCTTCACTGAATGTACTTTTTCAATGAAGGATCCCTAAGCGGTTAGCGACGAAATGCGTCCCACGTGGCGGATAGAAGAAAAAATCGAGAAGCAAAAGCTACATGGTACTTTTCTAGAGAGACGAGAGGATTCCGGGGTCAAACTCCCTGCCTCTGCTTTTCTGTCGACTTGAACCTTCTGGCTATTCGCCAAATTATCCACTCATCTGGAAGAAATGTGAAGGAAGGAAGATCTGGAAGAGAGAGGAGCAGCAGTTTCGGTCGGAGTCGCCGAGGCTGGGAAAAGCATCTGCAAAGCCTGTCGAAGTTTCGCCAACTACACGACCAAGATAACTTCCTTTCGTGGGTTGGCAAAACAGTTACTGCAACTCGAAGAGCATTGCAGAATGTCATCTACGACTGCCTTTCACATCTCTTTGACAGCGACGTCTATCTGATTACCTGCCATCTTAGGCAAAACGGATGTATCGTCCCTTCACTTCTTCCTTCCAAAATTCGACATGCCATCTCGTCGATGAAGAATTGGATAGCGTCGGATCCCGATAGGATCAAGCCTAAACATCTAAAGTCATTGCCAAATCTCTGGCTCGGCTCTTCACGCGGTACATACCTGTCGGAATGCAAAGTGCCCCCGTCGTGGAAAACTGGCACGGTTGTGTCGCTGTATTAAAAGGGATGTTGGCATTTATTGCCCGAACTGCTTACCGTCTGTAACCTGCAAACTATTATATTATACTAGTCATCCTTAACAGGATTGGCAGAATATTGGATGAAGCACTGTCATGCGAACAAGCAGGGTTTCATAGAGGGTTCAGTACAATAGATCACATCCACACCGTTACAATACTCATTGAAGTATCACGAGAGTACAAACTACTAGTGTCTCACGTTCATTGATTAGTAGAAAGCCATTGATACGGCCGAGTTAGAAGCGAAGCTCTGGACAGCCATGGTGTTTTCACCTAATATATAAGGTTGCTTCGTGAGATTCACAACAACTTTACGACCAGGATTTCGCTATTCTATAAAAAAGTT
This sequence comes from Haemonchus contortus, assembly GCA_000469685.2. NCBI lineage: Eukaryota > Metazoa > Nematoda > Chromadorea > Rhabditida > Trichostrongylidae > Haemonchus > Haemonchus contortus. The sequence goes on along the minus strand of LS997566.1, from coordinate 28,682,865 downwards.
ATCATCAACGTGAAGAGAGGGGTTTGGCCGGATGATTCCATCTCGCCCAAAGTTTCAGTGCCGCACATGCGAGCATCATGCGTCATTCGGAATGGGAAAACTTATAAGAGTGAAGGTCATTATTTACACCACCTCCGCTTTGCAGACGATATCGTGCTCGTAACACCGAACACCGAGCAGGCGGAACGAACGGTGGCCGAATTTGACATTGCTTGTACAAAGATCGGCTTGAGACGGAGCATAACGAAGAAGTGCTTGTGAGAAACGGATTGGTACCTGATACTCCCTTCACCACTCGCAGCAGATGATAGGCTGATGAGGAGCTGCAGAGTGAATATCAATTACAGCTATAAGATGAGAGAGGAATCTCGAGCTGGAGCCTGAAAAGCAGGTGTTTCGTTGAGTTAGACAAATCAGGAAGCACTTGGCAGATTTGCGCACCCCAAAGTATGACTCCACTTCTCAAAATCTTGTTGGACTTCTTTCTTCCCTTAGAGTACGTCTTATCGCCCCTTTTTCTGTTTTTCGCGCTTGCGCGATTTGAGTAAGATGTGCATAACTCCACTTGGGAAAGAAAAAAAGTGGGGAAGAGCGCTGGCTTTTGGGGGAAAACTGAGGCATGATAGGAGAAAGGGCATTTGAGTCTAGTTGAGGTGTGAAAACCATGTAGCCTGTTGTGGAAGTGGGAGAAGATTTTCCAGCAGGAACGGAGGAATTATACGAAAAGTTTGCTCAAATATATTGTAAACTGCACTAGTATAAGTCACCAGTCGGTTCGTCCGGCTAAGGCCGGGCTTCACTCTTTCTTTGGCGAAGTTGTAGTAATCGGCTAACTCTCCACTCCTTCTTTGAATTAGATATTTTCATTTTCAAGGAGTTCGAGACATAGGACAGTGTAGGTCGGCGCTAACGGCTTCGACTGGAAGTCTCAATTTCTAGCTCTCGTCCTTAGAAGTGAACACCCAGCAAAGACTAAACTGTTAGGCAACCAAAGCCTTGGGCGGTACTCACAAATGTTTCGAGTGATGATGACACAATCATCGGGCGTCGTCATCAATGGACCGTTTTTTACGGAGATATCATTAGTTGAGGATTCGGAAGTTTTGTAGCAAATTATATCGACCAAGGAGGATCCTTAATTAAATCACAAACCATCCTGGGTAGCGGTGGTAATCTAATAGCAAGAAATGAACAAAGTCCTCAACTGCAGATCGTATTGTCGCTAATGGGTTCCTATCACTGCACGTACCACTCACTTTTGTCACCCTACTCTACCATTCTGTATTATCGAAAGAAACAAACTGAGCACTAAGCTACATCGTGAATACCGTAAGGGTTAGGATTTTGATCGGTAAGTGGCTCTTGCTCTGTTGGGCCCCTTATCTTCTCTTATCAATTGTCATCGGTTCCTCTCGCCGAGTACCTATGATCCCGTTATATCCTACTTCACTCATTACCACTGTTAATGCAGCTGTTATGAAGTTACGGTGAAAAATTCCTATCGCGCACGCCTCGCCCCCCATAGGCGGAGTCGTGTCCTTTTACCTGCCATGTGTGTTCACATACTACCGCCTATACTCCTACAAAATTTCAACGCCCTGGGTCCACTGGAAAAAGAGGTGTTAACTTGCGGTCAGGAATTTCTCTCGCGCACGTTCCCCCTCCCGCCCCTGTAATCGGAGATCGGCACTGCCACCTGCCAAGTGTTCCCATCCTGCTTCATGTACTCCTACCAAATTTCAACACTCTAGGTCCACGTAAACAGAAGTTATGGATTTGCGGCTCGAAATTTCTATCACGCTTGCCCCGCCCTCTGTGAGCGGAATGGCCTCCTGCTACTTGCCATAAATAATCCCACCCTGCTCTCCTTTCACCGTACTCCTACCAAATTTAAACCCTCTAAACCCACGGGAACAGGAGTTATGAATTATCGATCAGGCACACACTCCGACACACACGCACACACACCAACACACCGACAAATCAACAGACACACTTAGCGAATTATATAAAGTAGGATAATGAGGCCTTATAAAACAATGTGAAGACAAGTCAGGTCCGTATTTCCAGCAGCTGAGCCTCCTTCTTGCAAATCTGTCTGTGTAACCAAGGTTCTCGAAGTGCTCACAGTTTATTTCCGATCTGGAAGTTTCAAAGAAAACATGCACAGGGCGTGTAGGTGAGGGCTTTATTGGGAATTTCTACAACAACCATCACTGTTAGAAAGACGTTTTTGCAGAGCCTATGATGATGCAGTTACTTGTATGCTACACCACAGACATTGCGGCACCGAAACGATGTTTGAGTCGCTCACAAGTGGCTTACGGTACATGTGCAAGGATCAGGAAGACGGTAGGCAGCGTTTCGCGTGTATGACCACTTTCACTGAATCAATCTCCTTTCTCATTTCAGCTTTCAATGCTCTGGCCGATTGCATAGATGAGAACAGTGGTCGCGTCAGACAAGGTTTATTCGTATTCTTGTTCCTGGCTTATGCCATTACCAGGTTGTCCCTATGCTTTTACAATCAATATTGAACAGACTGCGATCTTCAATGCCACCCGAACTCGCTGGCTACTGGAATAGCCTTAAAAGATACTGTAATGAATCAGCTTGAACATCCATTGGTCAGCAAGAGGGTGAACATGCGACGAATCATCGAACCACATATGAGCCGCTTCTTCTTCAGTCAAGGCTGCAAGTAAGGATTCATTCAGACAATTCACTTTAAGTGTTGAGTTTTTTACTTTCAAGTGGTTCATATCAACAATTCCACACAAAACCCCTTTTGCAAGTTTAGGATCGCCCAGTGCCTCATGGGATGCACTAGAACAAAGTACAATATGCTTTGTGAAGGCACCGCCGGTTCCCTGCTTCTCGTCAGTTTCAGTGATCCTCTCCTGATTTTTCCTTCCTATTCTCTTGAAATTCCCTACCGCACCTTTAGGAGATGCTCACGCTCCCGTTATCGACCAGTGATGCAAACTCAATCCTTTTTCCCTCCACCAGTCACCTGGCCTCCTTCTTGGGTGGCCTACTCCCACATCAATGCGCGTTTTTGACGGCACGTGAAGGCAAACGTGGCAGCTTCCGGATCGATCCTGCTCTCGACAACGAAATCAAGAGGATGTACTCGGAGAAAAACGTGAGAAAGGAATATTAAGAGTGGATGTAGGCTCGGTTCATCGAGTTCATGATATTTTTGATTGAATGCCAATGATCACGTCCCGATCACATAGTTGTGAAGAGGAGTTTTTTCGCTTCAGAGAACCAATTTAACGGCATTGCCGAATCCGCTCTCCCAACCTGTAGAGGTCGAGAATCCATTCCTGGAAATGTCAAATGCCTTCCATAGAGCTTCACCTTTTGACAACCCAGAATCTGATGGGGAGTTCCAGGGAAGTGGAGCGTCCGCTCAAAGCGTAAGCCTTTCTATGTTTTTAAGGCAGATATTCGAGCACGAATACGCAGAGTAAGAAGAAGTGACAAAAAAAGATAAAAACCAGTTCCAATTAATGATCCAGTTCTACCAAAACTATAAATATTCAGAGAAGTCTTCTTGCTGAGTTTATCCCTGACCACGAGTTGGTCGGTGCCATGATGCACACGTTTTGTAGGGAACATTACATTCCGATCATTGCTGTCTTTTACTTGAATTTGGGACCACTCGTGATTGTTCTGTTTACAGTACGACCAGTTCGAAGAGTCTTCGGGCAATGTGGACGATTCATTACATGGTAATGTCATTGGTACGTAGATGTTTAATAAAACAGGACCCCCTAGTTTCTGCTTGCGCAGTGATTTCATAAATTTAATTCGGAAAAAAAAAATTCAAAAATACCCTTGGAAGTTCCGAAGATGTAATTTTAATTTAACCCATTGCGTACCGCAGTGTTTTGCGCTAGCTGCTGAACGTGCCCGGCGTTTCCTTCAAAATCGACGCGGGTGACGTGGTTTACGGCGTGCAGCACTCAGCCACACAGAGCGATTGTTTAAGCGAATCGCAAAGTATGGACTGTTCAAACTTTATCAAAACTCTAGAGTGATTTTGGACGAAAATGCGGGCGCGCAGAGGCGGAGGGGCGTGCTTCACCATGTGCAGCACGCGGTACGCAATGGGTTAATTAGCCATCTACATGTACGTACTCAGCGTGATATTCTGATAAGTAGCATGTTAATAGTGAAATTGTTGAGGTTTTGCAGGTAACGAGACCGAGACGGTTACTACTGTTGCATCCTCAGCAGAGCCAACCGAGAAAGATATATATTTTTCCATCGATGACCAAAAACAGGTTTCACCTGAACATCGAGTAGAAGCTGGATCGAGGTATACCATCCATCTCCCAAAAGAGGTGAACACCGACGACTCTTTCCAAGGTAAATATGTTGGAATAATAATTTTGAATTTAGGACACCTTCTGGACCCTTTCTTTGATTTTCATTATAACAAACCTTCTCAGACACTATGTATGGCTAGACGGATAGTGCTGGTCATGGGATGAAAATAGCCTAGCCACAACGATACATACTCTCAAAGTGGTTCATACAGGAGTGGCTACAAGTCCAATTAAACAAATCTTCCGGAAGTCTGCATTAAACTGAGTCAGTAATGCGGCAGGGATATAATGGAAGCAACATATTGGGTAAAAGATAGCCACTAGAAAGAAGGGGCAGAGCCTAGAAAGGTAGATGGCAGCTGTATTCGATAGAGGAAAGTGAAATCAAGCTATTAGTTCCCTACTTGACCGCTGGTCTGGACAAAGCAACAAGGTTTCTATATCATAGCTAGAAAGCCGAAAAGATAGAAGCAACAGGATCGGGGAGTGAACCTTGGTAAATAGACCGTTTGTTATGAATGCTCACTGCTGTGCGTAAACACCCCGGTAGCAATCCACTGCTACAAGACCAAACCGTTTCTAGCGGCATTACTGATTCGCTCCTGAATTTTCCATCGAACTACCTATTGTTCAACGGGCGAATCATCCCCTTTCCATTCATGTTGACTGATGGATCTATAAGACTGAAGGAGAAGACTAGTCTGAAGACATGCAGTTGAGGTTGGCACTCTTGAATCCTAACCAACTAAAATTTCTCAGTAATAACAGCCATCATATCCTGTCGTTCATGATAAACAATTAAGAAGCAAGAGATAGTAAGCGTGTTTTCGGCGTTCAATCCGATCAATGCACTTTAAGCGTTCTGGTGTCAATAATCAGAGAGAGCGAGACTTTTTTCCATGATTATTGAAGAAATGGATCTTTCTGTGCTGCAGATGCTTTGATCAATTCGAATGATCGTTTTGAAGGAAGAAAAAAGTGGTGTAGTGGGAATGCAGCCCTACTGAGACGAATGGCCCGGGGATTGAATGCGGCTGGGATCGACATTCGCTGAAACTAACCAAGCCTCTTATTCCTCCGTGGTCACTTGATTGGCACCGGATCTTCACAGAAGATGAAAGCACTCACTTTTTCCTCGGCTAACAGATTAGATTCATTGTATGAGCCAAATACCCATTCACACTTCCATCACGATTCCGAAAAGAATTCGATTGCGGGGCGAATCCTCCAAATGGGATTGATTATCGCCAACTGAATCATCTTGCTATTCTTTAATTGATCGCTTTTAGCAATTCAGGAGGAGAGTTCGTCTGCTTCGTTCGAGAAGGAACCGTCTAGAGCTCCAGAGGGAAGTGGAGAACTTGAGCCTTCGGAAATTCACCCTTGATTAATTCGTTCTCTTTTTAATCGTGACCCTTCAATATGTCACTAATTCAACAAATCAATGACAGATTTCTATGACTACATTTCCATTCCATTTTCTATGGATTTTTATTGTGTATATTTTAATAATTTGCCATTAATAAAAACTTCTTAATTGACCTCCTCACTGCCCAACTATCGTGCTTTAAAGTCTGACTTCACGAAGTTAGTTCTGACAAGAACCTGACCCCTATTGAGCATTCCAAAAGCAAAAATGAAAGATTCGGTACAGATGTGACAGGCTGCATCGAATGGCTGGCCTATTTTTTTATAGCACTCTTAACTCCTTTACAGTCAGACCCAGACTACGCTGTGAGACTTACTTGATGTGAGATGCAAGGTCAATTCCATGTGAGAGAGGATAGACAACAGTGAGACAATTGTTTTTTGGTTGGTCATATATGCAAGATGGGCCAAATGAATAATTTTGCTGGAGTTTGGGGTAATGCATTGTACGATAAGTTCCAGGATATGGTTCACCTAATGAGCACAACGAAGCTTATGCTGATTCCAGGTGAACGAAAGCAGCCACAGCCCGAATTACATGAGGATGCCTGGCGACGTTTCAAATATGAGTTCACCATCAATGGTTTAGCTAATTTCCAACGAAAATTGATTAAATGAAGGGTTAGTCCTGGGACTCGCAGGAAATTCATGTCTTTATGCGGGTCATATCTCTCTGTCGGGAAATCGGTATCGGACTAGAAATTTGCGTAAGCGCTGGACTACAAATACCTTTTTTGGATCGCAAAAAGTTCCAAAAACGCACCCACTTTTGAGTCGCTACTAAAATTTTGAATGAAATGCAGATGAGATAGTTAATCCCAGGCTTTATCATCAATGAGAAATAGTCGCAGATCATTGACACTCATTGTTAGGAAAGTAACTTCTGATAGAATCGGATTTGATCTGCATTGCGAGAAATTCAAACACCTTGGAAACCGGTTATCAAACACAACCTATCGTTTTAAATCTCTTTATTATACGGAAAATATTTCCCAATTGCACAACATTACAATAATCACTCAAAATGAACACTGTACAAACAGCCAGCTACGCTTACCATTAACCAACTATTATTATATTATTTTGTATTCGTAGGATTAAAAAGTAGATGTTTACATAAATGCTCGACAACGTAAAGTAAATCTGAACATACGCAAGAACATTTGTACATTGATGTATACCAGTTACTCGAAATTGCTCTCTGTTCGCAATCAACTAAGAGAGAAGGAAACCGTTTGGTGAGCTCAAATTCAAACTATCGTTGGTTGACGTGGCCTGTTATACTGGAGAGCTCCAAAAAGTCGAGCAAATGTGCAAAAATTGCCAGCATGGAACTGAAAATATCGGAATTACGTAGATATGGGCATGGCAATCCATCCTCAAATGGCTGCTTTCATAGTCCTGTCTGCCTCCCTCCTACCCCCTAGCACTGCCTCCGCCGGCCGGCGTGCCGGCGGAGGCAGTGCTAGGGGGTAGGAGGGAGGCAGACAGATAGGCGAGCAGTCTACGCCCTTCGAGGGGTTGAAAACAAACAACCTTAAAAGGGGCGTGGACTGTTTGCCTTACACTGTCTGCCTCCCTCCTCCCCCCTAGAAGTGCCTCCGCCGGCACGCCGGCTCGCCGGCCGGCCGGCGTACTATGAAAGCAGCCAATGGGAACTACGAAAGCTGGTGATTGAATTCGAGGTGTTTTCAGAAGGGGTCCAAGTTTTAGAAAAATTATTCCCGTCAGGTTACCTTACGATCTAGACTTACCGTGCAAGTAGGCATTTTGCTGGCCGAGTCTTCTACACACTTGCAGAATGTGTCGTCACAAACATTCTGTGGTGCTCTGCTTTCGTAGCAGTTTTTATGAGCCACACAACAGGCATCAATCTTACCTGAAAATGAGTGATCTTCAAAAACCCGCTGAAATACTCACACAAATTATTACAAAGAATCGGTGAAGTATTCGGAGGATTTTCACTCCTTTCGAGACGTCTGGAATCATTCGTAACATCATTCAAGAAGCCAGTACTACATTGCTTCTAAGCCACTAATGCTGGAATTTGATTTCTGAATTACCTCGCTACAGAGAGACGAGTTAACTATGGTATAGCGAGCGCACTGTTCTCAAATGGGATGCGTACACCGAATTTTTTCACACAAGATGGAGATTTTCACGAAATAATGGTGCTGACATTCGGAAGCGTGCTTCCGTCGAAGGGTCATAGTTCACGTCGATGGCTCCATTTCAAAATTGTAGCACTCTATCACCTTCCAGTGCTTTACCGGGGCTGGTTATGCATCCTTCCTACTAGCTTTTACGCTGCGCGAATTTGAATCTGAATGTGCGCGGTAGTGAGAGCTTTGACAAAGGCTCAGATCTGTTATTTTATACAGTATTAGGTAGATTTGCAAAGGCCATATGCTATACTGGAGCAAATTATTGGCTGCTTCAGTAGTCCGCTCGCCGGGCGGCCGGCGGACTATGAAAGCAGCCATTCTATTTATGATGTAGTGGCTTTAGGAAGTTATGTAATGTATGAGAACAAGTAGGAGTGCTGTAAGCAGTGAGGCTTTATATGAGCCTGAGCATCTCTATAAGCAGTATTAAAACTCACCCATTCGTCCCTTGCAATCGTTTACTAGAAAACCTTTGGCGATGCCATGCTGGATTTCATCGTTTCCACATCTGAGCACTGCCAGTGAGACTTCGAACATTAGGCAGGATATCAGAATGCAGATGAGCTTCATCCTGAAGTTGACAAAAAGCACTTCTCATTCAGTTAGGTATCGAAGAACACTATCTGTTTTTCGTCATTCTCGAAACTTATTCGAAGGTAGAAACAATGGACAAAGATTTCGGACGATAGCCACATTCAAACCAAGCCCAAGCATCTATTCTGAACTTGAGCGAACCGAGGTGCAAATCAGCCCAAACCACGGAGAGACGGGATGAGGCCCGTTTATAAGTGGATAAACTTCCATCTCCCCAACGTATTTCTTCCGTGCTTTTAGGATGGTTGGTAATGGTGTAAGGAGATTTATTGCCGCTGCGATTGGATCGCTTCGAAATGAATTCGTTGAGGAAAAAGAGACTTGAGAGGTCTTCGTTTTTTGAAACTTTCTCCTGCAGCATAAATACATTGAGAAATTCTGGCGCTGATAGGGGTCGCTGTGGCGATCAGACCCTGATTTGGAGCTGTACCGTGACGAAGATTGATTTGCTATTTATACATCTATGCAAATAAACTCCGTCATGCGACATCGCCAAATCTCAAACGAGATTTTCCATCTCGGCTCGGAATGTCCGTTTCGCGATTACGCACATTTAGGATTACCCAAGTAGTAGGAACTTGTTACATTAGCTCTATGATATTGAGATGAATCCGAAGTCCCTAGCTCCGTCAGTGAAGGATATCAGGTTTTGGGGTTGCTTCTACACATGGCAAGGGAATGAAGGTTATGTGGGCCAGACATGTGATGTGGCATTGGCGTTATGGTTCTGGGCGATTATTGGACGTCAAGCGAATAGCGGACGTCAGATTTCTACCCACTCAGCGATAGAAGGATTTGCTTCCCTTTGTTCGAAAAAGGAAGCAAATGTCTCTAACAGTGAATGTCCTATCCTGAATCCTTCTATCAGTGAATGTCGAGCAATGTTTCTGGTAGGTATTACACGTGAGATACTACATCAATCGTGTTTACATCACATCCTATAGAAGGCTTCTTCCTTAATAGTGCCTTTATACAAATTCCACTCTATTTCTTCCTTCATGAGCGATTGTGGAGATTTTGATGAGTTACGGTGGAACCATTATATTTCTGTCCAAATGTGTATTTGGGCTTCCAACAACTACCACATCGAAAGCTGCGTGGTGATGATGACGCAGTAACTTCTATATTTACCTAATGGCTATGATCCATTAACTTGTGTTTGTCACCCCAAGCCATTAACACTATTTACGTAAAAAGTATACCTACAAGTGAGGAATGGACACACTTGTTTTTATCCCTTACGTAGATTGCATCCGGTCTTGCATGGATCTGAGTCATAGATCACTTCCTGGATGAGATAGCGTGTCGACACATTTAGCCAGCAGAGCACCCGCAGAATCACTCCGATGGTGTCTCCTCCGCATCTCGTGATCGACGACTCACCAGACGAGGCAAGGGTGAGTTCTGAGTTAAAAACCTTTTCAAGACCTGATATTTAGAGTCCTCACTATTTCAAGTAATGAGCCAAGCAGAACCCAACAGGGAACTGTTCTTTTACTGCACAAAGCACTTCCCATTCCAGGCGGGTGTGTGACTAGTACTTTCACCTAAACCTGTTGATGGTTTGTGATGGGAGTGACTGGATAGCTAGATCTTAACTTTCTGATTGTAAAAAGTGCTCATAATTTGCGCAGTTAGAATAAAGATGCGAACACACGCTTCGAATACCATTTGGTATGAAGATGGTGACCTGAGGCCATGTGTATCCACTTCCTGGAAATTAAACTTTTTCACTCATTTTTAACCGAGGGTTCACTTGTAACACTTTCTGCATGAAATCAATAGAAGGGTCCAAGGATGAATGTGCGAAGCTTTACAGTGCGTTTCATAAGTATAAGTTCACCCTTGAGTTTGATATTTACGGGATACGTAGCCAAACAGATATTTTTCTGGTACCATCGTCATATTCATCACCTTCAATAGCCACAATACGTCCTTTAGTCTGCCCAACTTTTATATCAACAATTATATCTATATATAGATTATTTTCGATTTTTTTTTGCCGTATCATAAGTATAAAATCACCCACGACAGCACGAAAGTATCGAAATCGAGTTCAGCAGAATTCACACTTGAAGGGATCTACATAGGAGAGAATGTGTCGCAAATATGTTCGGAAGCAATATGCACGTCGCCTCGCGGAGGTCGTCTTTCTTTGGAGGAAAAAGCGCAGAATTGAAATTGTCGTGATACAGGGTTTAGTAAGAGAGCATTTGGGAGGATAATCGTGAGATCCCTCAGCTCCGTTAGAAGATGTTTGAAAACTACAGAGCCCCCACGACGAAAGTATGGCCGCGCACGCCAACCGCGAACGACGAGAGGAGAGTTCTGAGAGTATTTCGAACGCAACCTTTTCTTTGAATCAAGTTCGATCGGTGTCGGGCCACAGAAAAGCACGAATTGAATTTGCGAAGTTGAATTATAGGAGGGATTGAACGAAGATCAGCCTGTATTATCAATCAGCCATAAAGTTGAATATTCTCGTCCAGGTTGTGTTTTCCTATGAAAAGTAGTTCAATTTGGACGGCCCCGATGGTTACAACTACTACTGGCGTGACTTCCGGAAAGAGCCGATCAACTCTAGCCGCCGCAATTGTGGAGGAGGAAGTGTCATGGTCGGGGTGCCTTCTGCAATGATGTCGTGCTAGAGTTTGCTTTCGTGACCTCCGAGATGGACTCCAAGGACTTTCAGGAAGCCTTACAGTAGGACCTGATACCATTTCTGGCCGTGGTATTAACTATGTTTTTCAGCAGGGCATGTTGCGATCCACGTTAGTCATTCCACGAAAGGCAAGACTGGTTACATTCTAAAATATCGAAGTTCTAGCATCTTGCACCCCCGATCTGAACACAATGGAGAATTTGTGGGCATCATTGTAAGAAAGATTTACAATCGTCGTTTTTAAGGGACAGAAAAGCTCAAGCAAGCAATAATTGAATCTCGGGTTGAAATCTCCAGTGAGGTGCTTCAAAAACTTGATTTAGGTATGCTACATAGGCTATTCGATACTGGGCTAGACCATGGAGGACCCGTTGATTGTTAATTGTTCCCTTTTGGGGTTAATAGTGATAAAATTTTAAAATTCCTAAAGATCTTAGAAGATCATCTATGATCTTATGCTTATGAAACGGGGCAAAAACCAGAAATTATTTATAAAAATATTAGGTTGATGCATAATTATTGCGGATTTATTCGCGGCTCTTTTTCTCTTGATAGAATTCGAATATTGAGTTTGGGTTTTCTCTAGAAATGATCTACTTGATTTCCTGTACAAGAACTTGATTTCCTGTACAAGAATATACTCAAAAAACCATCTGCATATTCGCGAAATTAGGCTTAACTACTTCGAGAAAGATTGGAAGGTGGCACAGTCATTCCGCGATCTCAGTAACTTTTCGGCTATCGTTCATTAGGTGATCTAGTGAAAGTACACATGGTTTCCTGGCCGTCAAAACACGATTATTTCGATATTTTCTATTTCCCCTGCATTTTACCTGCCTCCATATATTAGGTTGCATAATTATTGCGGATTTTTTCCAGCAAATTTTACTTAAAGAAACTATAGAAATACTAAGCAAACACATGTTCAAATGATTACTCCGGAACTTATTTACCACCTACGTCAAGCACTGCTTCCCATTGATTAGTTAGTCATATCTCAAAAGCAAAGAAGTTTTGATCCTTACGGGCGATCCACGCCTTGACATCGGCCATCAAGTCATCCAATCGACGTAACTTCTATTCTCTAGCCATTTTTTCGATGAACGGTTGACGAGATAATCCATAGAAGTTTCTGCTGGTGAATATGGCAGATTTAGGGGCAGATCCTAATTCTTGGTTGGCTCTGGTTGATTGTTCAATCGCCGAAAAGTTACTGAGATCGCGGAATGACAGTGCCACCTTTCAATCTTTCTCGAAGTAGTTAAGCCTAATTCCGCGAATATGCGGTGTTTTTTGAGTATATTCTTGTAGAGGAAATCAAGTAGATCATTTCTAGAAAAAATCCAAATTCAATATTCAAATTCTATCTGGAGAAAAAAAGCCGCGAAAAAATCCGCAATAATTATCCATCAACTTAATATTATGGAAGAAGATGATTCAGAAAGTGTTCGTGAATGGGGGTTAATCAGGGTGCTGAATCTGATAGTAGCGCTTAAAACTTATCTGCTTGGCTGCTTATCCTGTAGATACCAAATTCGACGGTGATCTTATACTTATGAAACGCACTGTAGGGTTGTGTTTTTGATGATGCCGTTGAGGGCATCTTCGGCCGTACTTCTTTATATCTACTGAGACAGTAAAAGTGGCTTGACTCGCACTCGCATGACAAAATTCTAAGATCAGTGCCGATTTGGATCCTTCCTACGCAAGTGACGTTCCCCTTTTGAATAATTGATTCTATGTAACCATGTGGTCCGATCACATGGAGCATGTTATCGCGTCCATGCATTTTTATATACTTACTCGATGAGGCTGAGATTAGACATTCTTGAAGGCATTTCGGAGGGAACACACTCTATCTTCACAATTAATTGCTGGTCTTGAACAACGCAGTCACGCTCAATTGTGGCCGTATACTAATCGTTCAAAAAAAAAATCCCTAATTGAAAATCCCCTATAGAATGAGGCTGCACTACTGGAATACTTACAGAGCAGACGAAAACTCTGTGCTATGAAAAAAGTGTTTAAGATGGTTTCTAGGATCATTCCCAGTTGTTCTCATCCGAAAAGTCGCAGAAATTTGCTGTTAGTTTTCTATGTATGCATGTCATACCCTCATGTGTAGGGCCTGTAAAGAAATGATGTTGAACTAGTTTTCAATTCATCAACTCTTTTTGATCTACTCTTTTAATTCATAAAATGAGATTTTAGAATAACCTTCTCAACCACTATTTTATGTTTAACACTCTAAGAAAGCATTGCAAGCAGTTAAGTCACTAGGCGATCTCAAGGGATCTTTGCAATCACCTTAAGCGTAGGTTAAAAGACTAGTCAAGAATTTCAAGAGTTCGCTGAAGAATGCTGAATGAGGATCGTTGTCAATCAGATTTTGGCGATTTTACTGCCGTCTGAAGGTTTCCGCTGAACGCTCCACTGTAGACTATCACGCCTCGAATCGTCCTTCCAAACTGTTCGGATATGTAGTAGTTGGGTGTATGGGTTCCTCGCGATCTTTTCCGACACCGCAAACCCGAATTTCCAGGGGTCTGCTTCAGGAAAACGAATAATGCCGTTTCTAGGAGTTCTGTCACTAGGAGGTTCCAATCGTAACCTTCGAGACCTGAAGAAAAAGGTTACCCCATAGGTTTCTTACATAGCTGCGTGTCCGGATACACTCGCTGAGCATGAAAAATTGGCAATTGTTATGCATATAATTCTCCTATAATTCTTGCTTACATTGACTACTTTTCTGAGTTCGTTATTGACTGAGGGAATATTCAGAGTTCAGCTGTTCATTACATTTTCCGTAAAAAGGTGAGCAACGGAATTTGTCAAGGTCGATCCATTGGGAAAGAATGCTGATTGAACAGTCATAGTCGTTCGGTAGCAATGCCAGTATTGGTTATCTTCAACTTCTGATTGAACTCTATGCATTTGTCAATCAGATTAAGAATTTTTCTCTAACTGGAGATAGGTATTCAGTTGTATTCTTACTGTAGCTCATGTTTCTCACCCATCACCTATGCGGGAGGGTAATATCACAAACCACCCACCCTCTCCCATAGGTGATGACCGATCGAGCTAATCAGTCTCACTTTTCAATCATCTTGGACGAAAGCATCGTCAAATGAGCCAATTAAAAACGTCGGAATGCAGTGTGGTCACCAACCCTGACCAAGCCAAGTGTCTGCCTCGGAGATGTCTTCATTAATGAACAGCTCTGTAGTCTACACGAAAGGCTCAAAATGATCACCACCAGCATATATTAAGAAAATGCCATCACGTGAAAGGATTCCTGTCAAAAACTTCACTAATGACTGCGTTGCTGATTAGAGATTAATGGCAGATTAAGAGAGATCAACGACCATCGCTCACTCTCGGCTTTCTTCACCCTCCGGGCTGTAAAACAAAACGTAGGTAGATGTCTATAGTAGGAGTTAAGTCTAAAGTCTTCGCCATCACACCTCGATGCCACATCCGCTATTGGTATCCGTAATCAGGGAAGGGCTCCAGTTCTGTACCGAGTCTCGTCCTGTCCTTCACCAGTTCAAAAGAGACATTTTTAATGTCTCAATCCGAAGATCACATGCGATAATTGATACGTGAATTCGCTACCAATCTACATACACTCGAATTTTTGTCACAATTTATGTCTTTTCATTATCACGACACAGTGGCAGTACTATAGGTGCTACCTAACTCCTCGAGGACAACGAACACGATAGCTCGGTTGAGAATTTGGAACTGAATCGAAAGTGTACTGAATATTCGTACAGAATTCAAAGCAGCGGAGGAAACGATCGAAAAGCCGACCCTTTCGTTTGGCTGCAGCTTCTGCACACATCTTGAATTGGATTTGATCTCTTCTATCAAACATTGCCTTCTAGAGTTTTTAGTTGTTCAGTTGTTGGTATGAATTTCCAGAATCAAGTGAAAACGCCCATCATTCGACAGATATTGAGCTACCCTTCAGAGGAAGGGAGAGTTCTGGCTCGCATTAGCTCAGTGGTCCAGAAAACGAATACTAGCCAAATCGGCAACTGACTCAGTTCCCATTTTTCAGTGAAACAAACCCCGGTGATGTACCGTGCACTCCATTGTAGGCTTTTTCAAAAAGTTTGCCTTCAGGTGCAAGACTGTTTGACTAGCTTTTCCGTTAGATTTCATCTCAATATCACGAATATCACGCCAAAATTGCTCGTGAATCTGGACTAGGAGAGCAAAACGTAGATGACGGAAGCACCGCTTCAACAGAGGACGAAGTTCGGTTGGAAGTGAGATTCAGAGAGAAGCGAGACGCATATCCAGAAGAAGCAAAAGACGACTTCTCAGATGGAACACGAAGTGGGGCCGAAGCATATGAGTCAAAAAGGAGAATACTGGTTTGAAAAAGTCGCCTCAGGGAACAATCTCTAAGTCTCCATGGAGAGTTTTTGAAGCAAAAGCGACAGGGTCTATTGGACAATCGAACAATTAAATGTCCAGAAACGGTCGTCACTACGTGAACGGATTTTCATAGTCCGACTTTGCATGGTTGAAGTTCAGCTTAGGTTTTGACTAAAACCAAATATCCCCCTTTACAGTACGTACAATCCCAATAGGTAACGGTATGACCTGAAAACATGGAATCCAGGAAAACATTCGTTCTGGAAAAACGATATCATTAACTTAGCAATCCCGTATTGCTCAGAGTGATTACATAGTGTTGTGTGTAATGGTGGTTATGATGATAACCACTAGAGTGGTCTTATCCTTATGTTGTTGAGGCTATATAAATGAGAGTTCGGTATGGTGGTAGTTCATTCTTGCCCAGTCTACTTCGCCTCCAGCTGTATCGGCAGTGCTTTCCAATAAACGTCGTATCCAGTATCTGTTCTGCTGCAAGGCTATCAAGACTGTAGTGGAACACAACAGTGGCGATCAGGATATTCCGAGAATCACGCTGGACATACGACAATATCCAACTAGCGACTATCCTTGTATATCCGACAAGAAAACCTGAACTCGCAGATAAGTTACCCAGACGATTTTAGTCACTCCAGAGCAGCACCTGAGTGGGATAAGCCTCACTCATTAAGGAGAGGACACTTTTGTTCATTCGATTTTCTTTATTGGGTTTCTGCTCTTTTCTTGTTTGTCAACGATGGTTGGTGGAACCATGGACACAACGACAATGTTGTCGATGTTTACACAACTCATGGAGGAGCAAAGGAGTGCTATGTCATCAATGATGTCAACAATTATGAAGGAGCAGAAGGACATCATAGCAAGGGTCATCGAAAGCGTGCCAGAGCGTGATCAAAGGGTCCGCAAGGCAGAAGAGCCATTGGCACTCCCGAATGTGATGGCAGCCTTGAGCAACAGCATCGAGAAATTCATTTTCGACCCGGATGCCGACATGAGCTTTACAAAATGGTTCTCGAGATACAAGGAGGTGTTTTCCGAAGATGCGAAACAACTGTCGGAAAATAACAAGGTTAGGTTACTATGTGAGAAACTGGATTCAGTGACATTCGACAAGTACCAGAGGCATATTCTACCCAAGGATGTTTCCCAAATTGGATTCGATGAGACGGTAGAAGTACTCAAGCAGCTGTTCGATTACAAAACTTCGTTGTTCACAACAAGGTATCAGTGCCTCAAGCTGGAGAAGAGCGATGCAGAGGACTATCTTACGTATACGGGCCGCGTGAATGAATTCTGTGAAAAGGCGAAGATCCACGAACTGGACTCTGATGGAATCAAGTGTCTTCTGTGGATTTTTGGCCTGAAGTCACAACAAGAAGCAGAAATCAGACAAAGGTTGATCGCAATACTCGATAGAGAGCACAAAGCTGGGAGAAGCGTGTCTCTTCACGAGTTGCATAAAGAATGTGAAAATTTCCTAAGCCTTAGGAGGGACAGTGAGATCGTAGCGGGATATACGAAAACGGTCGAAGCAGCAATCGTAGAAAAGCGGAATGAAATCGAATGCTTCAACTGCGAAGGCAATCACTATGCACGCCAGTGTAAGTCCAAACCCTGGTTCTGCAAGAAATGCAGAAAAACTGGACACAAGGAGAAATTTCGTGACATCCTACGACAGAAGAAGCCAGTCGTTCAAGACGAAACGACGAAGAAAGTCTGGAAAAGAAACCGCGAAGCCAAGGGGGGGAAGGAAAGCCCCAAGAAGACAAGTGCGAACAGTTGAGATTGCAAATGCAGCTATTGAAGCAGACTGTCCTCGTATGTACATCGATGCAGTAGTGAACAACTGCGACGTCAGATTTCTACTGGACACAGGATCCGACATCACACTGCTGAACGAGAACACTTGGAAGATGATGGGATCCCCAGTATTGGAAAGGACAAATATCGTTGTGAAAAATGCCAGCGGAGAAAACATGAAGATCTATGGAAAACTGAAATGCCAGATCAAAATGAAGGGCGTCGAAACAAAAGGTTATGCATATGTGACGCCGTATAATTCGCTCATTGGCCTCGAATGGATACGAGCGAATGAAGAGATGAAGTATCATTTGGAGATGATGGCAGCGGAAGTAAAGATGTCATCCATGGTCAAAATAGAAGAAGAGTTGAAGAAAACTCATCCAGGAGTCTTTGAAGAAGGATTGGGGTGCTGCACTAAAGAACAGGTTGATTTGCAGCTTAACCCGAATGTGCGCCCAGTGTTCTGTAATAGTCGTCCGGTACCCCATGCAGCACTAGAAGCTGTGAACGCAGAACTAGAGAGGCTAGTGCACATCAATGTTATTGAACCAGTCAGCCATAGTGAGTGGGCCGCACCAATCGTTTGCGTGAAGAAGCAAAACGGAAAATTGAGAATATGTGCTGATTTCTCAACTGGGCTGAACAGAGCGTTGCAGTCTTACGACTATCCTTTGCCAATACCAGAAGATATTTTTGCATCCTTAAACGGAGGAACAATCTTCTCGCAAATCGATTTATCGGACGCATACCTACAGCTGGAACTTTCCGAAGAATCGAAGAAGAAAGTCGTCATAAACACGCACAAGGGACTGTTCAGATACAATCGACTGCCTTTTGGAATCAAGACTGCACCAGGGATTTTCCAGCAAGTGATGAACAAGATGGTGACTGGAATACAAGGTGTAGCCACCTATCTGGACGATATCTTAGTGAGTGGCAGGAACGAACGGGAGCATAGAGAAAATCTGCTTGCAGTGTTCAAAAGAATAGCTGACTATGGATTCAAGATACGTCTAGACAAGTGTACATTTTCCAGACCAGAAATACAATATCTCGGTTTTATTTTGGACAGGAATGGAAGAAGACCCAATCCAGAGAAAATCAAAGCCATAAAGAATATGGATGAACCGAAAAATATTGTGCAGTTGAGATCTTTTCTGGGAATGATTACATACTACTCCGCTTTCGTGCCAACAATGAAGACTCTCCGTGGACCGCTAGATGCCTTACTCAAAAAGGACGTGAAGTGGAGGTGGACTTCCAAGGAACATGAAGCATTTGAAAAACTGAAGGCAGCATTGTCAAGTGATGCCAATCTTGCTCACTACGACCCTCAGCAGAAGATAGTTGTGGCAGCTGACGCTTGTGATTATGGTGTTGGATGCGTTATCTCGCATAGATACGAAGATGGTTCGGAGAAACCTATTGCACATGCTTCAAGGTCACTGTCAGACGCTGAGAAGAAGTACTCACAGATTGAAAAGGAAGCTCTTGGACTCGTTTTTGCAGTCAAGAAGTTTCACAAGTACTTGTTCGGAAGAAAGTTTTTACTGTTGACAGACCATAAGCCACTGTTAGCAATTTTCGGAGACAAGAAAGGTGTTCCAGTATACTCCGCAAATCGGCTTATGAGGTGGGCCACAATTCTGCTTGAATACGATTTTGACATTGAGTATGTCAAAACCACGCAGTTCGGGCAAGTGGATGGTCTCTCAAGACTGATGCAGAAGCACAATGTTTCGGACGAAGATGTGGTTGTAGCAGCAGTGGAAAATGACGTTTCCAGATTGCTGAAGGATTGCATCAAAAGACTACCACTGACCCATGAGCATATCAGAGATAGTACCGCGAAGGACTCTTTACTCAAGAATGTCAAGGCATGTGTGAAGTCCGGTAAATGGTCGAAGGTCAATTCCAAACTGTCGCCGTTTTTCAACAGAAGAGAAACGCTATCAATTGTTGATGGTTGTCTCATGATGGCAGAAAGAGTTGTCGTTCCGGAAGAACTACAGAGCAGAGTTTTGAAGGAACTGCACGCTGGTCATCCAGGAATCGTACGGATGAAAAAGCTCGCCAGAAGTTACGTGTATTGGCCGAACCTTGACAAGGACTGTGAAGAATTAGTGCGAAGTTGTTCAAGATGTCAAGGATATGCGAAGAATCCCATCAAGGCTCCTTTGGAAGCTTGGTCGACACCAGCTTATGTGTGGCAGAGGATTCACATCGACTTCGCAGGACCTGTTTTTGGACAATTTTATTTGGTTGTTGTAGATTCTTACAGTAAATGGCCGGAAATCATCGAAATGACAAGTATCTCTGCAAGCCAAACGGTGAAAGAACCGAAGAAGATGTTTGCAAGATATGGAATCCCGCAAACCATCGTCAGCGATAACGGAACCCAGTTCACGTCGGAGCAATTCAGGATGATGTGCGAAGAAGGAGGAATCACGCACGTGAAAATTGCTCCCTATCACCCGCAATCAAACGGACAAGCCGAACGGTTCGTTGACACACTAAAACGAGGTATTAAGAAACTCAAGGGGGAGGAGAAGCCGTCGGAAGAGACATTGAACGTAATCCTTCAAGCATACCGGACAACTCCAAACGACTGTTTGAACAACAGCACACCAGCGGAAGTGTTTTTAGGAAGAAAACTCCGCACACGGTTGAGTCTGCTATGTCCGATGGAAAAGTCGTTCACGCCACCTTCTGAAGAAAGTCGGAAGAAAATGATCGAGCAGTTTAACAGGAGAAACAATGCCGTTCCAAAAGAATTTGAAATTGGCCAAGCAGTGTATGCTCAGGTATGGAGAGCGCCACAATTCATCTGGAAAGAAGGTATCATCACCAGACGGATCGGTAAAGTCAACTACGAAGTTGATCTAAGTGGAAGAATAACGAGAAAACACGCAAATCAGTTACGTCGTCGAGACACAAAATCATCTCCGAGCTATGGAGACAAGTCGTTGCTGACATTGCTCGAGACGCTCGAATTGGACGACGAGTGGAAGCGAAGAGAGGAGACCACACAAACTACAGATGCTGCTGCTCTAGGACGACGAGAACAAGAAGTCGAGGTACCACTACGACGCTCGAAGAGAATAAGAAGACCTGTACAAAGATATCCAGACACTTCTCGTTAGTTTGCTTGTTGAGTGTTGAATTGCATTCCCTCTTGAATTGTAAAAGTAGAAAGTTGACTATGTTGTACACCTTTCTTTCTACTGGGGGAGGTGTTGTGTGTAGTGGTGGTTATGATGATAACCACTAGAGTGGTCTTATCCTTATGTTGTTGAGGCTATATAAATGAGAGTTCGGTATGGTGGTAGTTCATTCTTGCCCAGTCTACTTCGCCTCCAGCTGTATCGGCAGTGCTTTCCAATAAACGTCGTATCCAGTATCTGTTCTGCTGCAAGGCTATCAAGACTGTAGTGGAACACAACACATAGATCGCCTTCTGTCTCCGTCGAATTGTAATCGGACTCATTTCATGATGGAAGGGATGGAGTTCTTGGGCTTCCCGTTCTGGCTCGTCTGAACTCGATCCCTCTACACTCACGTTATTCGGTACCGCGAATGATACAGTGTATGAAGAAACTTTGTAAATGTCATTCCAGGAGGTGATGATGGAAAAACAGTTAATGGAAAGTTATACAATGATATGCTCTTTTAGGAGGCAAAGGCGTTCTAAGGATGATGAGGTCTTTTGAACTTTGCGCACACATTAATGACGAATTCAGGGGGTGGGCATTTGTTCTCACAGACACTGAAGTGTTGAATGACTGGGCGAAATTCTATTCCGCGAATTGTGAAGGTACGAAACAAGTCCACGAGCAGTTGCGCTTAGTCCAGAAAATTAAATACTGTTAACACGCTATATGAGCTCGCAAATATGGCTACCTCTCGTAACTCACCGAATCGACTAACTAAGCACTCTAATCGGCTGCGTGGTAAGAAATAGCGTCAACAAGACCGATTCCTCACAACTAGGCAAAGCGAGCTGTATCGCCCCTCTCCCAGGAATCTCAAAAGAGCATTCCTTTTCGACTTCATCCGCCAACCCCTTCAAATGTTCTCAGTCCTTGTGATCAAACTGGAACCATTGGCAGAAACATTGATCGAGAACATAAAGGAGCCAGTATAAATACTTTTGGATGGAATAGATGAAGTAAGTAAAAAGGCTGCTACCACTTCAATTCTCATTGCTCCCCCCGTTTATTAGGCCTGTAAACCACATATCTATCATAGCTATAATTTTCTAAGCTGGGCTCGTAGGTCCAACAAAAAGACCGCATCATTGGTTATCGATGCTCCTGCAACGTTCGGCTGAGTCAAAACCTCGGGTCCGTAAAGCTGCTCTTTTTAGTGTTCCTACTGGAAAATGCAGCTAAGGCTTCCTCTTCTTCTACTCTTTGGCGCTAATCCCGCGCCGTCGCAGGATACTCTACGAAGAACTTGATTCCGTGAACCTTTTGTAGGCTTCTTCATTCACTGCCTAAGTGTCCATTCAGATCTACCCTGTGGTGAGGTTGTCCCCACCGGAACTGATCTGATAGCATTATCGAGGCTCAGATAGAACTTATCTGTTCCGCACTGGGGCAGCTGGCTTGTGGTGCGTATACGGATATTATTGGCCGAACCCTTGTTTCCTGTCTATCCCCATGATTCGATGTTTGAAGGACTCTGCTGCTGCGATGGCCACACCATTATGTTTGGTGTCTTCTCCGTTGCAGTAGAGCTTGGCACTCCTCCAATTCCTCAGGCTTTTGCTTAATTCCAGCGTGTCCGGTAAAAGCGGAGAGCTTGACTATTTCCGCGCTCAATGAGATCAGCAACCTCTCTGGGATTATCAGTAAGCGATCCCAGATTCAAAGCCTAACTCAAATTAACTTATTTAGCCAAGACCCCGTTCGCCCTCGGTAGTCTGACTGCCAACGGTTCTGTCACCCTTTGACTGCTGCCGTATACTTTTTTTATTTTGTAAAATGTATTTTCTGCCCATTCCTCATAGTCACACATTACTGATTTCCATTGGAGGAGTATCAACGTTTCTTCAGCGGAACATCGTTGATTAACCGACCGACGCCTGGAGCAGAGTAGTCTTGAAGGAATCGTAGTCCTAGATCATTCCGATCGGGACATTTGTCTATGGTAAGCTACAATGACAGGCATTATGAGCCTAAACAAGGGTAGGGGAAGGAAAATTGCTCTTCTGAAAATGCGAAGTGGCAATGAGTTTTAACATTTATGCAGCTTCGCTCGCGAACTGTCAAAGACACTCCCATGTGCATGGATGCTAGGCTTCATCCCTAGCATCCCGTCTCATCACAGCATGGCTGACAATTCACTGCGGCCGCCTGCGGTAAAGCGCAGGCTAATGTTCAGTAAGGTCAGTGATAGGTCTCAATTCTTTAACCCCTTCCCTAGTACGTTTCCTTTTTCTCTACGATTTTTCTCCAAATGGATTACTGAACATGAATACATTATAATTATAGCTTTTTACCCGCCGCGTTATCATCTTTTATTCACTGTACACTGAGATATCCCTCCACTTACCGTAATTTCCTTCTTCAGTCTTCTGAGTCATACCTACTGCCCATTCTGATTCTAAGGTCGATCAAAAATTTTGTGCAATAGTGACAAGTTTCAAAGCAATGCCTACTTGGAAAGCTCCAAGCTTTGTCTTTTTTTTACTCCGCAAAAATAGTTGCTGGAGGTAGAGTTAAGGTAAGACTTACTCGAGTACCATAAGTTCCGAGAACTTTCGCCCATGTGAGGGCTTGTGGTAAAGCGGCACCAGGATATTCAATCACTGTACCCATGTGGAAAGCAGGTGGTTGAAAGCTAGCTGGCTAACGTTCCATATCAGGCATCGAATGATACACTTACTTTTGCATCACTCCACTCGAGTTTTTGGCAAAACCTCAATAAGAATACACCATAGAAGCCTATTCCAGGAGAGGCATGGGCATGCGCTCTTAGGGTCTGGGCCCGAAGCTTGAGTTGCTCGCAGCGACGCAAGCTCGAAGCTATAGTTAGGCGGGAATTTTTTTCTCCGATTTAGATATTTCTTCTTCTTAGAGTGATCACTAGAGTGATCATAAAAGAACAGTACGGCCTTATGTTTCAGGGAAATATTCTCTTCTTATAAGGAATTTTCCATTTTAAATGATTCAGTCATCATCACAGCAACAGCGTGTAGTACTTCGCTAATTTTCAACTCAGATGAAGGCCTCAAAAACCTGATTCTGCACAGGAACGAGGAGCACACCTTAGTTACTAAA
Source organism: Haemonchus contortus (assembly GCA_000469685.2). Classification (NCBI taxonomy): domain Eukaryota; kingdom Metazoa; phylum Nematoda; class Chromadorea; order Rhabditida; family Trichostrongylidae; genus Haemonchus; species Haemonchus contortus. The sequence continues at coordinate 28,659,185 of LS997566.1, read as the reverse complement.
TACATAGTCAACAGAACAATGTTCGGCTTTTCAAATACCCGTGGGAGAAGGAGGAGCGACGATTATGCTCCGACACCTGCCCTATGAGCAAAGATCAGAGATGCTACCGCATTCCCTAAGGCATCGAGGATTAGGCGACAGACAAGACTCACCTTCACCCTCGGGACTCCTCGGCGACAGACAAGACTCACCTTCACCCTCGGGACTCCTCGTGAACACCACTGACGACTTGTTGACCACACTTATTCACGAAAGCTTCGGTCAAATGCTATAACTACCTGCACGCTCACGAGTGGCAAGTACACATTGGCATTTCGGGCACGCGTCTCGGACAGACTAGAACGATGGTGGCCTACGTCCGCAAGTTTCGGCGAGAATGTGCACGACGCCTGGGACAGGTGATTTCTGGTCTTTCTTAGTCTCAGCCGTCATCTTCAAAGGCTCGGTTTACTGTACTTGAGCTCGAATGACGACAGTTCGATCTTTTTGGTTCATTTCATGTAGTGACAATCTTGACCAAACCATTTTATGCCGCTTTCTTACTTACTATTATTGTTTGTTATAATTTTGAGACCTATGGGCTTCGAAAGCTGTGCATATTCTCCCAGATGAGCTAACCAAAGCGGAAGTTTGCTTCCACATTGCACTTTTTCCAATTCTCTGCCAGTTTAATACGACTGTACTTACAAGTCGTTCTCTATCTTCTTTCGTCCTCGTCGTGAAATCCTAAGATGTCGACTTCTATCACCATAGTTACGACGGCGAACCATTAGCTCACCAATGGATTAACATACATAGCTATCTTTTTTCTCTTCTCTCCCACTAGTCAGCATCTCTAATTGCCGCGGGAAATACGATCAACACATGGCGTGTGAACATTAGTATGCGAAGTTCTAACTGGCATGACTGAGCAGTCAGGAAGTCACGAGAGGAATCCCCTCCTTCACCTCATTACGCCCACAACGAATTCAGAAATGTAATCAAAGAAAAACTTAGGAATTAGTGGGAAGGTGTCGCTTCATTCCTAGAAATTGGCGTCGGCACCCCAATCGAGTCTGCGCAATTTCCGTTTATGGGTGCTTGATCAACCAACACTTCCATCCCTCCAGGGTTTGTTAATTGGTGCCTGACTTGTCTGAGAGGATAAAAGCGCTGACTTGAACTTGACTGGCCACTACAAATCATTGTATAGGTCACGCACTACATTACACCACTACAATTCTAAACGGAAGTCGAATGCGTAGGCGCATCCCTCAGACGGGGTTGATCAACGCCCCGGGACTTTATCCTTTGTCCTTTATCGTATAGAACGTCAACTGGATAGATCTTCATGAGTAAGCTTACGTTCACGAGAGTATTCACTGGTCAAACATACTACTATACTATGAATGGAACCTACCGTAAAAGTCTGCGTACGACCCATCGTCCTCCTAACTTGGGAATTTTTTCGGACGAAATTTTCTTCTTTAAATAAATCTGTTCTATCTCGCCTCCTCTACTTCCCCCTACTTATCTGAAGGCCAGAAATTCTAGTTCATCCTGTCGAAATTCACAATACCCCGATGGTACAAGCAGCGAAAGCCCAGGTTCATAAGACAATAGCTCCAAGCACTCTTGCCTTTCGAGTATGAATTGCGAAATCAACGCAAAATGCGTTATGGCTGATACAACTAGCTTGTGAAGCATTTCATGTCGCAATTACGATTTTGCAACAATGAGTAGACTATGATAAAGTGAAAATAGGCGGAGCAGGACAGCTTCCCTGCCATGATGAATTGGTGAAAACGAGTTCCTAGAAATTTCACAAAAGTTTCCCCTACAATTTTCCACATAGGTCTTTCTATACCGTAGTGCGTTACTAATCATTTTCTTTGCACGAGTTACTACCACACTGTAGATAGAAGTTTTGAAGTTCAATTTGCGCCGATGAAGCAAATTGAACTGACCATTACAGGATGACCTGCTGACCATTACACATCATATCTTATGTCCGGCAACGAAAAAGTGCAACTAGGACTCGTGCAAGATGGCGAAATGCTACGGATTCATCGATTACTTGATACATGCACTGAACCATACTGTTTGTTCAACCATTTAATGGAACTGGGCATGACTGGGGTCCGGGAACTTCTCCCCTAACACGGCGTCGCACACGCCGCACCCGCCGCCTATCGCAGGATTGCGATGGAAGATTGGAGCGCGCAATTTGTGAGGTAGGGAGTCCTTTGATTATTTGAATTGGCTGGCCGCTCCCTTCAATTCCGATGCGGTATTGATTTTCGTTTATATAGGAGGAGTCATTTTAATTAATCAAGTCTAATAAACATGAAAACTACAAAGAAACAGAAGAAAAACGATAAAATCCAATGAAAAAGCAAGCCAGTCAAGGAAAAATATCGCATCCTATCGATTGGAGGGAGGCGGGGATTGCAGTGACATTTGCCGCATGCCGCAAGGGAGAATGCCGCGATAGGGGAGAAGTTCCGTTACCCGGCATGACTGAAGGGTTTGTAAATGTGGTGAATATTGCACAGTTTTTATATACCTGGTAAGGGCACTAAAGTAACACGTTGTTACGAGGAGTTGTGAATGGGGACAAAATAATATCGTTCAGAGTGAAGGGTTGAGCGCTCACTGGAGCGAGAGCGCCGTCGAGCTTTGGAGTTTGACACTCTTGCGTCAAAGGTATCTCTCAGAGTACAGCGTCAATCGGTGATGCTCTTACGTCAACCAGTGGCGCTCGGTCTGCTGAAGGCGCCAGTTGTCTGTCGGAACCGTGTTGGTCGGCCATTGAGTTTCCAAACAATGTCTATACCAGTTTTACGCAGATCTTTCTGGTCTATAGACTCAAATTTCTTACTTTGATTACTATGGTATATTGTGAAGAAAAAATGAGAGCTTTACGCAGCTCTCTTTGGGAAATAACATACTGCCGCGGAGCGTCAAGCGTCAAGCGTCAGAGCTCCCAAAGCTCAAAGCTCTTGAATCATGCTTGACGCTATATTCTGGAGGCGCGAAGTGAGTGAAAATAGGCTGTGCCCGAAGCTCAGTCGCAGAGTGAACTCCCGCAAGGGTAAACTGTTAGATCTGATACGATTTCAACGAGTAAGAGCTGTCCAAACATCCACTCACCAAGAACAGCCATGAGAATGAGGACGATGTTGTGGGGATTCTCGACTTATTTTTTTTGGGTTCGCATTCGCCGCTGGGCTATTGACTACCCATTTCCACTTTTTAATCCGCACTATGCAATCATGCTGACCGCCTCCAAGCCATGGTGACCAATGGTTCAATGAAAACATGCTCGAAAATTGCACGAGCCTCCTCTTCTCTACTATATTCCTACCTTTCCATGACTGTTTGGGATTCTAAGAGCTCGTTATCTGCTTTTCTTCGCGTACCTACGCTATTCACGCTGATAATGACTGCTCTACAACGATTGCTTCTTCTCTGATGACTTGTTTTCTACTAGAATAATCAAGTAGGTTATGAGTAATCAGTGGGAGGAACCTTTTAAACCAAGGTTCCATTGCCAACGCAAGGGCACGCACACTCAGTTACGGGTAACGGAACTTCTCCCCTATTGCGGCATTCTCCCTTGCGGCATGCGGCAAGTGTCACTGCAATTACCGTACTCACCCCGCCTTCCGCCAATCGATAGGACGCGATATTTTTCCTTGACTGGCTTGCTTTTTCATTGGATTTTGTCGTTTTTTCTTCTGTTTCTTTTTAGTTTTCATGTTTATTAGACTTGGTTAATTAAAATGACTCCTCCTATATAAACGACGATCAAGACCGCATTGAAATCGAAAAGAGCGGCCAGCCAATTCAAATAATTAAAGGACTCCCTACCTCACAAATTGCGCTCTCCAATCTTCCATCGCAATCCTGCGATGGGCGGCGGGTGCGGTGTGTGCGACGCCGTGTTAGGGGAGAAGTTCCCGGACCCCTCAGTTACTTTTGTCTATTGCAGCAATTCATCAGCCGCCATTAGTTGTTATCAGTTTCTCCCAGTATCAACTACTCATAATACCTTTAAAACTTCTTGTCAAAGCGCCAAGGTTTCACAATGAACACGAAGGGTGTTAGGTCCAAAGGTTTTTGCCTTGCAAGTCTCCTCACCAACCACTATCAGTTGTTATCACTTCCTGTGATCCGCTAACAATTATACACGGTGCTACCATGAATATGGTAACGAAATAATTGTCGTACAGAAGGCGCATTTCATATTGATACATGGTGGATTTATTTAGACTATTTACTACGCATAGGGCAGAGGTGGTTCAGTGGCAAGTGACGCACTTCGCCACACACAGTCACGGGTTCAAATCTCGGACTGATATCTGTCTGGGCCAAACAAGCCTTCCATCCCTCCGGGGCTGGTTAATTGGTACCAGTCTCATCTGGAGAGATAAAAGCGCTGGCTTGTACTTGACTGGCCACCACAAATCATTGTATAGGTCACATACGCATTCATTACGCCACTTCATTTCTAAATGGAAGTCGAGTGCGTGGACGCAACCCTCAGACGGGATGCCCCGGGACTTTATCATTTATCCTTTATTTACTATGTATTGCATCAATAAAATGAACTCACGGTCACCCGATAAGCGTTTTTTGTACTAATCATAACTCAAAGACGCTTTAACTACTCATCGACGGCAGCACCCACGGTTTCTTGAGGAACTTTATACTCAGTGACCCATTGGAATTCGTGAACCATTTGAAAACAGGGAGGGAGTTGTGGAGATTTTCCACTTTCCTCCTTGTTCCCTTTTCTCCTTTTTTTTCCTTTTTTCAGCACCAGTCTTGATTTTTTTCCATTCGTTCCAGCAAGTACGTTAGTGTTTCCAAATCGTTTATAGGCGATATCGCTCTTATGGTACAGATTACATCTGAAACCATCATGGAAGAAAGGAAACGGCTACGAGGAACGATCTGACACTTCTCCACTGTCTTGCCACTAGTAGTAGTAATTATACGTGTACTTTAAGATCTGAACATTTCTTTCGCGCTGAACACCTTTACATCAGCAAAAGTGTGTAGAAACGCGTGCCGCGCACGAATAGAGCATGACATTTGTTCTTTCTCTCAAACTTTTTTTTGGTCGAAAAGCTTATACAGCTTTAGAAACAAGGACATAATTGTATTTGCTTTTGGAAAACTATTTTCATTGAAATGGAACATACATTCACCTTGGCAGTTATTTTTCTCGTGTTTCTGCGGGTTTCGTGGGGTAGTAAATCTCAAGCGACTGTATTCGGAAGAGGGGTCGTATCGAAACAAGGCGGCCGTCTTAGAGCTTGTCGTTGACCTGTCCACGCACCGCCATCCAAAAAGTGCCATTCAAAGAGAAACGTAGCATCTTTCGAATTTCACAAAAAGAGCTCATGAAAGTACTGAGCGTGCTTCCTCAGGAGTCAACTATGGCATAGGCATGCGTCGCTCCCTGCTCTTATAAGACCACCAAAATTTTGAGATGCTTGCACAGCGAACACCCCTTCAAAATCAGGGAGCTAGTCGTGTGTCAGCAGCCCTAAGGTAACGTAGAGGGCACACGAGGGCAGGCTTTCTACCTCGAATGAAATTAAAACAGCTGATCACTTCTATCGTGAGCTAACCGGAATGGCGAACCTTGGATATAGCGTTATGGATCGGGTTTTTTTCATGAAAGAATTTCTTGATGAATATTTGAATTATTTCTAAAACTAGCAAAATCAGCGACTAAAAAATTTTATTCAAAAGGATGGGCGGAGGTGGTGTAGTGGCAAGCGGCGCACTATATCACACGCACGGTCAGGGGTTCGAATCCCGGATCGATGCCCGCCTAGGCCAACCAAGCCTTCCATCTCTCCGGGGTCGGTGAATTGGTACCAGACTCGCCTGGGAGGATAAAAGCACTGACTTGTACATCGGCTGGCCACCGCAAGTCATTGTATAGGCCACGTACGCACTCATTACGCCACTACGATTCTGAATGTAAGTCGAGTGCGGGGGCGCATCCCTCAGACGGGATTGATTAACGCCAAAAACTTTATTCTTTTACTTTATCCTTTATTCAAAAGGATATACATAGATTATCTCATAAATTTGAAACTAATAATGCATTTTTATTGATATTTGCGGAATAATTGATAGATGGGAAGAGATAATTTGACTGCTTCACTTTGCTGGGGAAGGAATAGGAGAGAAGAAGGCCATTCTAGTATGTGCAGCATTTGATAATATTATAGTCCTTTCCAGAAAACTCGTAGAGTATTTGAAAACTTGTGGCAATTGGGAGAAAAAAATGGATCTTTATAGAAAAGCATAAGGCACCGAGTTTTCAGATTAGAATGATTTTTACAAAATTTCTATTGTAACCCAATCAAAACAATAGAAGCACACATCTCTACATATATCTAGATTGACTGTGATTTCCGTTTTCCATACGTTTTCCAACTCAAGTGTTGAAGGCACAATTCACGCAAAAAATGAATTTTGAGATTTGGTGCTAGGATGAAATTATGCCCCTAAAAATAGTCCAAGAGACTTGCCGGGCCGAAAAACGGTCTCGACAGAACGTAATAAGGGCCCCTAAAACGGTATGGCCGACACGTACACTGTAAGTGGCCGTGTTAAGCCGGTCTTGATTTGATTGCACTACTCACAAGGCGAAACGGATAGTACGCCTATGTGGGAGACACCCAGACGGGAGCAGACGACGATCTCGTGCAACCCCTTTTTTTGCTACTTTTTCGAAGCCTCATATTCTTCAAAAACTGCCTACTTTCGCGCTCTTTCCACCAGGCTTGCACTATTCGGCACCACGGCTCCTGTTATTTCACTCAAAATAGGTACCTCACAATTATCGTGAGCTGAGCCTTTAATGTCGTCACCTAACCATCTCTCGCTGTTCACAGCTTGATTGTTTGAAGTTACGTTTTTCTCTGTTTCTCTCCTTCTCTGTAACCCCGAAGTAGAGAAAACCTCTAGCAAACCGGTCAAGATATCGCAGAACCTTTTTCCAGACCATCAAAAATGGTGTTTCATAAGTCCATTTTCCTCTGGTTTCCGGCTAAGCTGTCCAAGAAAGGTGCTGTTATGCAGCTTGTTGACAAAAAATAGCTCAATTTGGTTGAGCCTTGTGATATAACTATTCCTCAGACACTCCTCTCTTTTCACTGCAATCTGTCCTACTGAAACTGCATTCGCCCAGCCATATTTCATTCCCTTCTTTCCAACGTCCCTCAGGTTTTGTTGTCTTTCGGTTACACTTCTCTACAGTTCTGCTCACTTTTTCTCAATCCCCTCTTTCCAATTTCCCTCATAGTTTTGCTTTCTTTTGGTTCTACCTCTTTTCCGTTCTACTCCTTTCTCTGTCTGTATATTGCAGTGACCTATGGGATATTCTCAGCTTCTACTTTTCTTTTGGTACAGGCCCTTTGATAGTATACCGGTTTTATAGGTTGGTCAGATGCTGCATGATACTGTATGTCTTACGATGTTTTCGAAAAATTATGATGAGCAGCAAGCGCCGTTCTTCTTTCCTACTGCTACTACCTCATTATCCTTAAGTGATCTGTCACGCGGATGAATATTGCCTAGACCTAATCAGGGGCTCTGAAGTCGCACCCATTAACGAGAAGTGACTGGTTACGTATGCAATCTTATCCGGATTAGCCGTTCTAAGTCCTCGTGTCGTTTCATCAGAAGGATCGACTAGCCTTCACAACAACATTCTGAAGAACCTCTCAGCGCCATCTGCTTGCTTCGGTGACCACGAAAACCAGTCTGCAGCCATTTTCTAGATCGAGTTTTCTTCAGTTGGTTTAGTCTAGTGTTTTTCAAATCGGTCATTCCAACTTTCTTCTCTACTTCGTCTAGGTGCTTCCGTTTGAATGAAAATTGTTGCCATCTTGGCGAATCGTGCGCCCCGCAGGCACTTTAAGCCTGTCAGTTGTTTTGGATTCCACAACATTACGCTGATTACAGTAGCTAGCAATGGGGGAGGACTCTGAAGAAACCATCGCATTTAACGAGCGTCGTGTGCAACGGGTAGGTGTTGAATTCCCATAAGTTCTAATCCCTCTTTGCCTGCTCTTATTATATTTTTATTTCAACTTTACTAAACCATTTACCAGTAAAACTGAGCCGTACTGAAAAGCATCAGAAATCACAATCTGTGAAGGCATATTTCGTCGTGGAAGCCCGGAGGCAAATCGGTCAGGTCGACTTGAGGATTGCTACTGAGACATATCTTCGCAGTAACATATCCTCCTATTCATTCTCTACCAGGCCCCATACAATTTTCTATTGAATGGTGACAATGTCCATTCCTAGGAAATTGATGGGTAAGTTTAGATCAGGACCACAAAGTAATCGGTAGAGGGCTGTAAGTGATGCTATTATTCTACTGCCACTACTGTGTGCTCGGATCAAGACATGGACTGAAAATTCAAGAGGAAGTTTTCTTGTTTGGTGCTTTACCTTGGTTTGCTGTCGCCTCAATTAAAAACTTTGTTCCAGAATCTGAGCACTGGCTCATCGATCGACTCCGAAGGCAGTCATATTCGAAGGTTAAACATGCCTATGATGTATCAGATGTACGAAAGCCAGGTGCGTGTGAGCATTTGATTAATTGCAGTCAACATCAGTCAAATGTGTTTTTCAGTACGAGGATCTTCGTGGCACGATCTATGGGCCTGACAGTCCGGACTTCCATCCGGCTCAAGCAAGCGAGACTTTGCGAAAGGCGCTTAGTGGAATGGGTGAGGCATTCCGAATCGATTCATCCCTGTATCAACATAGGCTGTGGGGGCTTCGCGGTTCACTCCTCATTTTTAAGGGAAGAAAACTGTCCAGATTGCTGGAAACGGCAGCTAGAGAAGGAGATGACTTCCATTGCGGCTCATTCCCTCGACCGCTTTCAAAATAGCGCAAACACTTAGAATTACATTGTTTATATTGTTTATATTTATATGCGCTTCGACTGCTTTCATAAGCTACCTTTACTACCTACCCTAAACTTAGTTGCTGTACGATATAGGGGCAACTGGCTTTCTTTTTTACGTAATCTGTAAAGGTGTCAGTGAGTGTAGCGTTGAATGAACCGATGGGGAGCACATCAGCGTCCCAGTCATGTGGATCAGAAGTGGGTAGTCGGACGGTGGGTGAAGGACAAACGGTGAGAGATGAGGTGTTTGGTGACGTAGGGTGTCTTATATTGGACCTAACTTGACATCGACTGCTTATGATTGACTATAGTAAATGTCAATCTTTTTGTCTTCGAATTGGTAATTGAAAACCTCTAAGAAGTGAAGTGATCCACAGCGGTTCACAATGAGTTGGAGCACTTACGCTGAGTCCGTGATGAGGCTCTCACTTCAGTTACACTCTGAAGTATTCAAAATGCAAATCAAAAACAAGTTCACCTTCAACTTTCAGACACAAAGGATCAGATCATCGTTGACACCGTCTTGTATCACAACAATTTTCAGCGTCAAAAAATTCTGAGTGCTTACGAAGATATGTATGGAAGGGTGAGTCACATAAAATTTGGGGAAGTTTGCCAGGCTCATTAATGTGACTGAGGTTGACTTCGATCTGAGCAACTTCAGAAACTAATCGATGATCTCGAGGACGAAACTGGCGGATATTTCTTTCAAATGGCTCAGGCACTTTTCAAACCCGCTCATCAGTATGACACTATGAATTTGCAACGATCCCTCTCTGTGAGTTAGGAATCTTTTCCATCTTCTCTGGATAACATCTTCCTAATTCGTGATCTTTTTAGAATCGTTATGCCGATCGTTCAGTGGCAATCGAGATCGCGTGTACCAGAACGGCACGAGTAAGCCCGTTGCTTGTTATGCATGATACTACGACTTACCTTCAGATTTTTTATTTCAGCAATTGCGTGTCATTCGGGACACCTATCTGGCGGACTACAAGAAATCAATAGACAAGGATATCCTAGTGAAGGTATGTCGTGCATGTTATTGCCAGAGTTGTACTGCGTCATCTGAAAGCGAAGTCAGACTTCAAAATAATCTGGTAAACTGAAAACATCCGAGTTGTTCAAACTTGATGATAGTTGAAAGTTTCCATCTGTAGTTTTCTATCTCTTGGCTTTGATGGGCAGGGGGGAAATCTACTACCAGTTGAAAATATTGGATCGTGAGGAATCGTGATGTTCGATTCACGACCGCAGTTATCAGGAGTTACACTTCCCCTTATTCGCATGTGACATCCTATTTGAATTAAATTCTTTCTAAATCGGAAAAAACGATTTTATTCCAATTCCGCTGAACTAGCTTTGGTTCATTACTCATTGGCATGAGTGATGAAGCTATGCACGGCTGCAGCTACTATTTTGCACTAACCAAACAGGGAGCATTCATACACAAGATAATGTTTTAGCACAAGGATTTAAACCCCCTAGCTATCTCTGTGTGATAGGGCGCCACTTGCCACTGCACCACCTCCGCCTTACCCGATTTAAATATAAACTTATATTAAAGTTTAACGTCACAATACACTTCACAACTCAGCTACTGGCAAACAAGTTGTGAAGCACCCTCAACGATCCAGCCCCGGCTAGATTCCTACATAAACAGTTTCGCAGGGCATCCCCTGTAATTCCACACTGCAGGAATTGGAGCAATGATTACCTCACACACCTTAATGCTGGAATTTTCATCCTCCCATATAAACTCGACAGATGGTGGCCGGTGTTGTCAAAAAATCTTGGAAGCCCTACGAGGAATACGATATTGGGAAAATTTCGGCCTCTATTGGGACTCGAGGGTACATTTGAGCTTTACAAGCACCGCGCTTTTTATCCCTCACACTACCTATGTCCCTCTTGCCTTCGTTTTCTAAATGGCCTTAAAGCTATAGATTATCAGCGCACACAACAACAACACTACCTGATAAGCCGGTTGGGCGATATCAACACTGAACTGTTGAGCTGTAGACTGTTTTTATTATAACTTGTTTTGATTCAATGTTCTTGTTGACTCAAAATAAACTTAAACTCGTACTAGTTCCGTGCTGCTGAGCGCTATGCTCTTTAATCCCTACACCATCTTCTTGGAAGCGTTTCCGAGAGTTCTTTAGCACTTTTTCATTAGATCGCATCCCATGATGTTGTCTTCCTGTCGGACCTCGTTCCTGGAACTGCGGAAGAATGAAAAAGTTGAATTAGATGGTATGAAAGGATGAGTGACCTGATCTTGAGTCCTTTGAATATAACTCCGGATCACATCTTCTGTGAGAGATATGGAAAAAAGTGGGAGCTATTTTCTTTACTCTACTTCCGAACATCGTATTGCGTGTAAGCAGAGTACGACTGAGAGCTAGAAATCCACTATCAGGACTTAGAATCTTTCAGGGGTACGTTACTGCCACATGATGCTGCTGCATGTGTTTTCTCCAGTAACTCTTGATAAACATCACCCCTACAAAAGTGTGGCCCACATAAAACACTCTCGAAGTATCTATGTGTGAGCCCTTAAACTAGTAATTATATTTCATAGTATATGCGAGTATTCGAAGCTTCTGTGCCAAGCTGTTTTCCAAAGATAGAACGTTTCGATTAATTTGTCGCTCTCCAAGGCCTCAGAGCGTTTTGAAATTTTTTGATATGTTACCTATCTTGCATAAACCAATTCTTAACTGGCCTTAATCTGTGGTTAGATCAACGGACTCTGAACAGAGCTCCAGTCCCGACCGAGCACTCACTTCAATCCCACCAAAGTCGAGTTCTTACCCAACTAGGAGGAACTGGAACGAGCGCTCATTTTTGGTAGAATTAACGTTAGTGGCCCATTGTTGGAATGTTATTTCTGACAGATGTTCCTTAGTCTGAGTTGCGACTAGGTAATAAGTGGTTTATGACAAACGTGACAAATATTACTACAGAATGTTTCGAAAGGCTTCCACCAGGAATTTCAGGAACCCGAATTTTTTGAAACGGTAGGCAAGTAAAATGTCCCTCCATTGAGAACCCGTTCGTAACAGAATGCTCATCAGGCATCAAATGCCCAAGTCAAATGCCCAGGCGAGCATAAAGGTTACATATATTTTCGTAATTCCAGCATTTGTAGTTCTTCTTTTTATTTCCAGCTTCATTACAACACATCAAAATCACAAATGTAGAGCTGAAAGGTCACTTTCTAACTCTGGGGGTAGTTCTAAAGAGTCTATTAATGAGCTAAACTCAATACGTGAGAGCCTTCACAAAGGGTTTGTTTGCGTAGGTACGGTATGAGTGAGCAAGATAAATGTTAACAGGGCAGGTAGTAGAAGAATATTCTTATTACAAAATAAGTCTGTTCCGAACTCTGATATCTAATCTTCTCAGAGTGCTCAACAAATGGGAAAATGATACTAGTAGAAATGTCAGGGAAGCTTTTGGGTTCTTCCGAATTGTTATATTTTGCACATTGTACCACGTAAATGGCCTAATCACTTGTCATCCGGTTGCACTGCTGCAACTAACTTTGAGATAGACTCAAAAATAGCTTTCTAAAACATTTGACTTTACACTTTGTGCCCATGAGCCGCCACATGGAAGTTTCTATTGAGAATTGTGGTTATTTGTCTGACCATCGCTGAGAACTTACAGAATGAGGGATTCAAGGAATGGATGGTACGGTGTGCATGATCACTGTGCAACTCTTTCCTTTAATAATTGCTTGAAGTAAGGCATGAATTGTCTGAGATCCGGCAATTTCCATAGAAACTTATCTCGCAGTGGCAACGCGTTCCATAGGACTGGGAAAATTTCTATGATGAAAATTGCTAACCGAAGAAGTCAGGTCGAGATGCCAATTTCGAGAGAGGCCTAAGGGTTCACGTGTCCTCTCCTTTTTACAACAATAAACACCTTTTAATATGCGCCTTTCGACCCGAAACCCTCTTCAGTGAGAGCTCTGTTGCTTGCAATCAGAATTTGAACCCTTCAGAGCGACGACGCCTCCTCATTTTCGGAAAACTGAAGTGAGACTTTAGCAAATTTACCCTGTTGACACTATGTGATCGTGCTTACATCTCGGTTACTTCACTGTTATTCCGCTTTAAACTAATGGGGCCTTGTTCAGAATAATAACGAGAAAATGTTGCTACGCATTCCATTGAATTTGAAACATTGAAGGTGGAAGGGGTCGTTGGTCGCATGTTGACCTTACTCCTATGCAAATCGAGACCTGAAGGTGGCCGCAAGGTTGACCACGAACTAGTGAAAGCTCATGCAGAGCTGCTTATGAAGGTAAATCATATTATTCGTTTCTGAGAAAGCTCGATAATCGCATAGTTACGTTACAGAATTCGATAGAAGAAATTGCGAAGAACATGAGCCTCTTCGAACAAATCTTCGTCGGCACATCATGGAAGCATCTAGCTGCAGTTTTTGACCAGGTAAGCTTTTCGAGAAGAGAATGGTTACAGAACTAGGGCACTTATAGCTTTTCCATCCTTGTAGGATCTCCGAAGCAAGGTGAAGGTGATGTAAGTAACGGCAGTCGACTTACACATAAGTCTTCCCATTCCAAATGATTCCTCGAGAGCGGCATTGAAAAGTTCGAGCGGAAGGGTATAGCCATGATGAACTCCTCTTTTCACATTAAAAGCACAGATCAGCGTGTTATGCCTCCCTGTTGTTAATGCGCTTTCCACAGTACGAGACAAATAGTACGCTTACGAGAGAGACACTCAGACGGAAGCAGAGGCAATCTCGTACAACTCCTTTTTTCTCCACATCCTGTGCTCTCGTGACATTTATATGAGTCTTGTGACGATGTGGGCGTGATCGGTCATACTGAACTTCCTCCGCAACTCTGCTTGCTCACATGGTTTTCCTTCATCTGATATTCTGTCAATTCTGTTAAGGATGACAGTGGCTGTAGAAGGGATCCAAGTAAAGGTCGTAGTTGGTCTCTTCGCTGCCCTTTGAAATGCAGTATCTGTTTTGCTAGGACGACGAAGGAAAGCCGTGGAAAGCCGTCTTCTCTTATAAACAGAAAAAGCCTTGGTGGGCTTCGTGAATGCTTTTTCCCATCACGGCGGCTTCGTTTGAAACTGCTGTTCTCCCCTCTTTCAAATCTTCCTTTATCGCTTCTCTGCATGGCTTCGCGAGTTCAGGCATTTGTTCGTTATTTCCTGCAGTTCGTGCGATTTCCCGCTGGCATATCAACTCGAGAGTCTTTGAAGAGAAACTTATAGACTCTCTGCCCTAGTAGCATTATCGTAAAGATATTCTACGAGCCAATGTTTCTTCATAAATGTTGTCGATAGCCGAATCTTCCTGAACTTCTCAACTATTTCTACGATTTCGTCGACGTCCCCACCCACAGGTACACGTTTCCGTCGGCGCCGTAGAGGTTGCACCATCCAGAGTGGAGCACGTATATTGAAAATTTAAAGAGCGAATTTTTACCCAACGAAGTGGTAGACATTTTGCATTTATTTGGCACAATGTAACCAGCTCTACACAATCGCACCCGACTGAAAACTTGTTCAAATACCCCTTCATAGCATTTCTGTCATGGTAATCTCGTGCGTAATCTCGTGCAACCCTCTTACTTCCACACTTTGTGGGATTCCTGATATTTAGCAGGCTTCGCTAATTATGATTGAATTTTTTTGGCTAGTGATGCACTACAACCCATCCACTATTCCCTTAACATGAAAAGGCCACCTTGAACGCGAAGCTAAGGAACTCAAAGGGCTAGAAAATTTTCATCAACATATTCCTTTCCTTTGAAAGCGATCTGGCGCTATCCAATCAGTTTCGTAAAGGAGGAGAACTTGGCACACACAACAACGCTGCTTCCTTTATATTAGGTCATCTCATTTAAAAGTTCGCAAGCTTTTATTCGAATAAAATGAACAGAAACAAGATAAAAAGCTAATATTCTAGTGTTCTGTCGGGTAGGCTCCATCATTGTTGTCGACCCTCTCCCAGCGTCCAGGTAGTATCTGGACACCAAGTAGCTTCTTTCCTTTAACATGTGCAGATGAATGCTATTGATGTCCATTTCGGCGATCGACCAGTTGTCAAAGCGTTTGCCACTGCGACGTATCTTCTTTTGACCGAACCAGTTGAAGTCGCACGGCTGGAGCTCGGCAGAATACGGTGGTTGAATCTAGGTTTCAATATTCTTTTCTTCAAAAAACTGCTGCATAATTCGAGATGGGTGGGGCTTGGCATTGTCATGAGTGATAATTGCCCTCTTAAAGGTGTGTGCTGCCATCCAATTGTCGGTATTATCGTCGAGAAACTGGCAATACACTTTAGGAGTGACGGCATTTTTTCAGGACAGAGTCGCCAGAACCTCACGCCCCAGAAATCCATTGCCATGATGAGCAACCACTTAGAACCACGTGGCTCTTTACGAACCAATTCGGGCGCTTCCTCATCGGCGTCTATCCAAACACGACGCTTGTGACTTTCGAGCTCAGTGTACAAACCCACCCATGTATCATCTATAGCCAACGTTCGTTCCAAGAGTCGTAGGTGACGTCGGTGGCGGAGGAGATTGTTTCTACAGGCATCAGTTCGGTTTTGGACCTGTGCTTCTGTAAGGAAATGAGGTACCCATACACACATGTTCTTGAGCATCTTCAATTCTTTGGACACAACTCGGCCAACGGTAGTAGCAGGAATGCTGGTCTCGCGGGCAAGTTCGGCAATGGTGCAGTCTCTGCGCTCTACCATTCGACGGTTGATTTCAGCCACTCGTTCTTCGTGTGCGAAGTGAACACAGCACCACCTTGTGAGCACCACCTCGGCCTTCACTTGTCTCTGTTCTTCCTTCTTTGAACATTCGCACCCATTTCTGCACATTACGCTTGAAGAACTCCGTCCCGTCCATTTGTTGATTGAGCTCACGATGAATTTGAGCGGTGGATTTTCCTTGTATAGCGCGCCCCATTTGATAATTTCGCGTTGATCCTGTTCGGTAATACTTCTTTTCAAATTGTCAATGTTTTCCGCTGCAGCCATGATGTCGAAATCGGGCAGTGTCGTAGCTGACGGTGCTCGCTTCTGATCAAAACACTGTCGATGGTGACAGCCTCCTTCCTAATCCCGCCATCCCTCTGGATGTCTGCGAACTTTTGAATGAGATGACCTAATACTTGAATCGGTTTCAGGTTGACGAAATACGAAATGGCGAGAGGGACGTTGAGACATTAGTACGGAAGAATAAAGTGCTTCATTCCGAGATCCGCCAAATTTTCCTTACTATAAGTAAGTCAATGGTTTCTAACAGTATGTCTGATTCGACACAACTTCACCTAAAATATTCCATTGACTCGATTTTCCAGTCCGAGTATCAAGAAATATGCAGCTTTACTTCGCCGAGCAGTTGAGAGCGGCTTTAATCCAGGAGAAGCCCGATCATCAAACGATAATCCGTATTACCGTCAGCCGCAGTGAGGTATGAAATTCAGAACTTTTCCTTTGAAATGCAAGGCGGAGACGCTGTTTTGAAATGCAATTGAGTAATTCTGTTCTACAAACGTTTGAGTTCAACGAACTCAGATCCAAGTACTCGCTGCGAGTAGGCTTCAGAAAATTGGTGAAAGATGAGTGATCGAGATGATGAAAACGTGCTGCAGCGGGACTATCTCACTCGTTCTCGGAGAGCATCCCGAATCCCTTGAGTTCGTAAGATATCTTGCCATCTTAGGCCCACTGTGAAAGATGTGAATATCTGACGTCGATGTAATCGTACGGTATTGTGCCACAGCTACCTTAGCACACGTATGGAGTGGAACCGGTGGCATGGGGAAATGTTAGGGGGAGGGGGAAGGAGAAAGAGTCATTCGTCTGTGATGAAAAAAGCTTTCCATGTCCCATGTACCTTATGTTACCATATGTTGGGTAACACAAGGTAAAATGTAATCCATACATCCTCTGTCTTTAGAACGTTACTATCACGGGTTGGAGTGGCCGGCCAAGTATCATGCAAGAATGGTACTGTCTGCAACATTACGTTGTAGGGAATTCAATAGAGAGCAGGCCTTGCCGACCATTCTCATTTACAGGCGAATCACTTAAATAGCTCGTCAAAAGCTAAATTGGAGTTGTTACGAAGTCCAGTCAGAGCCAGAGTTCTCCAGCATTGCTGTCCGCTGCTCTTATGTAGGATTGTTCGTTGTCGCCTCGTCCAAATCTCATAGGCACGAAAGATGTAGCGCGAGAGAATGAAAATATTTTGATGAAAAATATTTAATAGTATAATTACAAGCAAGCAATATAATTCCCAGAAATTGAATCCACCGCTGGAAAATCGTTGGCTTGCGAAATGGGGAGTTCACGATCTGTGATCCATTTACATTGCCTTTCCCTTACAACGGATTGGATCCCTCCGGTATATTCGTATATCAAATTTTTCCAATGCAAAAATATTTTCCTCTGTCGAATTGAGATAATCGGATGATAATATCTGTGGAGAATGCCCAATTCTAAAATCAGCTTATCAATGTGCTGTTAAGCTCCGAAAGCGAAACTTTCAGTGTGTTTGTTTCGAGCCCTATCTATCCAAGTGGAAGGGAGATTATAAAGATGTGGGTAGGGGTTCCTTCCACAAATTCCTCTTCGGCGAACACTTAGGTGAGAACCGGGTAAGCTCTTATAACGTTCGGCATCTCTTCACACAAAATGTTTCTATCAAAGCTCTTGCTTTGTTTCTTTTCCATCATTTTTTCGCTATGTACATTGTGATACATAAGTTTCCAACTATTAGGTTGAGTCATAAGTCCTCGGACAATGTGATAGTGATGAATTCTAGAGTTCATAACTCGGGAAAGAGGTGACGAAAATGGAAGCGCGAGGCATCGTTAGATAGAGTATAAATAGCTCATCCAAATACGTACGAACGAGTACACCTGACCGTGTCCTGCGCTTGAGCGTGAGGAGAGAAATGTCATAACGGCGCGAAAATCCATGTCATACTGCTTCAAAGCATGAGACATCCATCAACCGAGCTTTCGCACCTTGCCGATTGACTCCAATCCACGAATAATTGTGGCCTGACTCCCCAAAGGTGACTGCAAGTTCACGAGTAGTTTGATACGGATCGCCTTCCACCTGGCTCCGCAGCGCCTTCAAATCCAACTCCATTGAGGGTCCCAGACACTCTTCATTTTCGATGGAAAGGTCGTCCGACGTGAACTTCTGGTGCCACTTGTGAATTGTGCATCTAGCAGAAGCAACCTTCCTGTACACTTCCTTCGTACGTCTATCGATCTCCACCGGTTCTTGGCCAGATAAAAAAGAAATAGGATGATGTTGCGGAGGTGGAGTTGCGACGGCTTGAAATCATGGGGTATGGTTGCAGGAAGGAAAACAGCTAGGTGTGTTTTCCAGTATGTATTTTGGAGAGTTTTTCATACTCTATCTAACAATGCCACGCGCGTCTATTTTCGTCTCCTCTTTCCCGAGTTATGATCTCTAGAATTCATCGCTATCATTTTGTCCGAGGACTTATGACTCGATCTAGTAAAAGCGATATCGGGTACGAACGGATGAGCAGAGGCTTTTCAAGGCACCTCGTTCCGCAACTATTGAAATTTCACCTAGAAAACACTCCAGAAAGAGTTGGTACCTTAGCGGAATTCATGCTTTTTTCAGATCGACCTGTACGATATTTGTGAGGAGTACAAGCGCAAATATCAGCGAACACTCGAATACGATCTTCACCAAACGTGCAGTGGTGACTACTTGCGTCTGCTTATCGCTCTGCTCACCGCATCCAACAACAATAACAACATAATGTAAAAAAAGGATAAATTGTCTGCTTTCATTACAATGCCCTTGAATTTTCCTTCTTTATGCTGTAGACGTTTACACGAAATGCTTTATGTATATTGAGAATGCTCGTGGCATCAATTGTAATTATTCGATAATAATTGAAAATGACAAGACCAGAGACTATTATCTGCTTTTTCATACATTTTAAACCTCGTGGAAATCATCCTGAAAGGTACTGTGGGTTGTTACCTCATCTCCAGAAGCGCACATTTTTTAGTGTTGCTAAAGTTCCCTCACTACTTACGTCTTGATACTTCTCATTCAAAAAGAAAAAAACTGTTCGTTTGTTGAACATTCAACAGCTAGTCCACCCAGCTTCGTTTTTTCCCAACCATCCAATCACTCCGATTCAATTATGATATTTGTCAGTGGCATGACGCACTCGAGAGATTTTCACAGAACACACAAGTGATGTAGCGGACTTTCCAGAAACCATACAAAAGGTATTGACATCCTTTGCTGTTACTACGCTGCATCTCCCATTAATCAGGCGATAGTGTGTCATCGAACCAAACTAGAGGAAATAACGAGCAGTACAGTGATAGTGATATCCGGGTACGTTTCGTTGCGCGCGTCCGTCGAAACTAGATCACGCCGCAGCCGTCGCATGCGGCGGGTGAGCCCGCGATACTTGACGAACGTCGCAATTGTCAATTTGGGGCGATACAATTTGTGCTTGGTCCACAACCGTCACCAAAGAGAAGATAACACAGGACAAAAGCAGGTCACTCGCTCCACTGACACTTGGTGGTACTGTAATGTCATCTCGAAGTCTCAGTGGGTGCGCCGCCCGCGAAGTGGGCGGGGAGACCTACTTTCTACGGACGCGCGCAACGAACATTCCCCGTGATATCCACATCTCGTGGCATTGTACCGCAGCCTTAAAGACACAGTTTACGATGTTCCGAAGTACTATTTCAAAGTGGAAGTGAAAGCTTAGTGGAGATCAGGTTATCGGTGGCGAAAAAAAGCGAGAACACGTGCAACTTCGCGAAAAATAAGGATTTCCAGAAGTAGTGGAAAAGAGGTCGTACGAGATTACCATGACGGGAATGGCTTGGAAGGGGATCCGAACGAGATCCCAATTGCGTGAAGAGCTAACGACATCAAGCCAAAAATGTCCAAAGCTGCCTTCCACTGTCGCCATAGACCACGACTAATTGTTTGAGGTTGCAACATGGGTAGCCGTTGTCAGCGGTATAGAACTAGGTTAAAACTCGTCCGCCTTGGGTGCGGCATTCAGAGGGTGCAATCTTTGAGCCACTCTAATGCCCTGTCTATACCGTTTTCTGGTCTGACAGCGCCACATATGGTATACGATGAGGCCACAGCTTCATCCTAGTGAGATCTCAGCCTCTTTCGTCGTCGTGAGCTGTGCCTTGAAGACAACCGCGAGAGTTGTGTCGAATAATAGGAAATTTTATTTCAATCACATAGCAATTTCTCGTTCGGATGGAAAACTGTGGAAAATCCGGAGAACTATTAGGTTGGAAGGAAAGTCCTGCAACAAAATGAAGGTCTTCTTCAAATCATTTCTGAAATTTTCCAGGCCAATCAATTTTCGGGAATATATTTACCAAAGTGATCGACAACCTCCTATTATCCTTTGAGTAAATCACTGATGCCTTTTATACAGGAGTGAAGGAGCTGTGACTCAGAGAAGGAATTGACTGCCGTTTTCAGATCACATTACGTTACGATTTTTTTCCACAAGAGTATGCTCAAGAAGGCGGAGCGCATGGTGGGTAAAAGGGGCAACACTTAGGGAGCACGACTGATGAACAACCTGGAACCAATTCAAATCGTAGAACTTTTGACGCGTGTTTAAAGCGAAATTTCGCTGTCCCTCTGTAGAGACCTGATTTACGGTTTTGATCGTCCTCCTGTAACCCTGTTGGCCAAATTTCGGGGTTCATAGGGGTAACCCGTAGCTGTGTCCATCTAGTCTGCGTTTAGCAACTCATAGTGGATGGATCCGTCCAACCTCCACTGAATCAAGTTACGATGCTTGCGTGACTTCGAAGGCTAATATCTCCTCCAGTGAAGCGATCCAACCGATTGTTGACCGTTAATCGGTGAGCAGTACCAGCATTGAATAGGTTTCTGATAATTTGAGCCGCTACACCCGCGTTTTTCCCTTGGCGTGCTTAGTAGAAGATGATGGTACGAGTCGGGTGTTGTCCATTCATTGACTGTAATGCTGCTAAAGCCCACAGGCGTGCCCTTATTTACTCATGCGTTGATTACCTGAAGAATGTCCTACAAGTTTATCACTCTTACTACCGTGTTCACACTGTTGATACAAATTGCGGACGCTTCAAATTTTTTGTTGCAGGACTTTCCTTCCAACCTAATAGTTACAAGAAGTTGAGTAGCTGCTGATTAATTATGTTCTGATGTTAAACAGTCTTCCCTTCTGAGACGACCATTCAATGTGAGAATGGAATTTCAAGTTTCTAAATCAGGTTTTTAGTAGTTTTGTGAACAGGCTGATAGGTGATTGCAAAATTATCTCGCTTCCAGTGCTTAAGCTTATATTTGAATGTTTTCAATGAGATACTTCTTAATGAATATACTGTTTCTTCAGATCTCTACAACATGTTTATCCACTAAATAAAGTGCACTACAATCACCACAACGCTAACATGAAATTCATTCAGAGTAATGATAAGCAAAGCCTATCAACCGCCTAGCAATATTTGGTCCTCAGAAGAAGAGTTTCTGTCAATAAAATGAAAGAGAGCAGCTTTTCGCCTAAGTCATGAAATCTTGATCATGGGTTTAGAACCGTAGTCCAGAAATATCGAAAAGTAGCTGCACAATGCGGAGCTACGCCTATCTAACGCTGCGTAACTTTTCAATCAAACTACTGAAAAAGACGAGATACAAATTCAGCCCTGACACCATCTACCTATGGTACGTACGTAATTTTGATCACTTCAAACTTCAAGCTCATTTTGGTAACAGCAGTGGTCCCTACTTCCACAGATATCAATATAACTAACACACTGGCTTTCTGCCACAAACGAAATATTAATTCTTCTAACCCTACGGAAGTGCATAACCATGACAATCCACGATATGAAGGGATCAATGGGTCCGAGAAATGACATTCATACCTGTGGGATGTATTATGCACTTAAAGCATTCAAAAATGCTGCTATAAAGCATATCGGTCATGTTATTAAAGCTAACGACTAGAATGTCTTGGAAAGAAGACTAGATAGAGATCGAACCAATGACAACTCATTGAGAACTTCCATTATGAGATGCTGCTGGGTCACTCTTTGGAGCACGGATAAGAGCTTCTTGTGCTGTAGAAAAGATGAGACGTCCATCGCGAGTCCACAACTTTCCTTCGATCAGTGTACGGCCCCCACCTTAACAAATGAACAAGTCGTACCTGTACGTGAGACACACAACGCGATACACAGTAATACGGAATATTTCAAATAACAAATAACAAAAAAATTTCAACAAATTTCAAATAGCAGTCACTTCAGCAACCCCTCCCCCCCCCCCCCCCCCCAACTTAATCTCCACGTTTTCTTTTTAGTACTGCAGCTTTGTATTGAACGGATTTTCGCTAGTGGAGAAATTGTTTCTCCTGATATTTCGACAAAATTGCTGTCGTTGGAAAATGTTTATACGAGTAATAGTCGTGAAAAGTAAGTTGTCAAAGTGATTTGTTCATTCACTTTGACTCAGATGAAGCGAAAGCCTAAAAGCCACCCATCTACCGTGATGTAGAATGACTCACGAAAACTCGCAACCCAGGGCAACATACAGAATTGGAGTTCCATCAAGGTGTCATCTACGCAAAAGCACCCTGCGGTTATTCAACTAATACTCAACCGGACCTTCTGTCATGCAAGTACTACAGGCAGATTGTCTAGATTCTGCGTATAGCTTTTAGAGCCCACATCTGGATGTGGGGAAGGGGGAAGGGGGGGGGGGTGCCTTATGGTTTCAAAGTCTCAAAGCTTAGGTCTCAAAGCTTTTCTAACTTTGCCACCGTCCTTTTATCTCTTTACGTTGCAGTTAAAGCCAAAGCCACAACAAGTACAATATTCCATGTGCTTCTAAACGAAAAGAAAGTTTACCTTCGCCATCCAGATAGTTACTCACAAGGACACACTTCCTCCTAGTTCTCCCTATATAGCAGGCATTGCAAGTCTAAAGCTGGTGAGGGAAGGTCATTCTAGTTGCGATTTCGCAATGTATGCACAATACCGCTTCAAGAGGATAATATCGACACTGAACAAGTTCAACGTCTTTTTTGAAAAGGTGCCAAAGCCATACAGGACCACAAGAGTAAGGGCGCAAACATCGTTGAAATACTTATCTCCATAGTGTGAGATCTATATCGAGAATGTGACTTACATGACATTTGCCGTCTATCTATGGTAGGATAGTCTTGGTTGCCCCTCGTTCAGAATAGAGCGAGCACTAACCAGTAAATATTGATGAAGAAAATAACCCGTCAATGGGATTTCAATTCTGTATGTATTCCAATCCCGTTTAGCTGGATTTTAACTAATTCAGAATATGACTGGGTGGAGCTTGACAGACAATACAAGAATTTTGAAGTTCTCAGAACTATGAGGAGCTTTATGATAATCAGAGAGGGCGGTGAAAAGGCCTTTACTTCTTCCTGGCGAAATTTGGCGGAAACTTGACTCTTTAAGATGACAGGTGACACAATCCGGCGACACCTCACTACGGCTTTTCTGATCACAATTCAGGAACCAACATACAGTTACTCGTTCAACACTCCTCGAAATGATATCAAAAAAGTACTAGCTTCGTACTACATTTACATGAAGTCCGAACAAACTTTTCTTCGTACTTCTAATACCTCGGGAAAAGAGAATAAAAGTTCTGAACCAATCACTTACAAGCTATTGTGGAGTGATTCTCGTAAAGCATCCATTCGTCGATGCGGAAGCGGTCACTATGCATCCAAATTGAATGATCCAAAGTTAAAGCCATTGACGGAATAAAGCCCATTCTAAATGAGATGAGATGAAAAATACAATGCAACATTAGCTAGACGCTTCCAGTGAAAGTAATATTGGGAAAGATGGGATAAAAATGCGCAGATATTAGTCGATGTGACAGAGGGAGGGAAATTGCCAGGGTCCCGATCCTGGTTTTCAATGGGAGCTGGTACATTTGTAGATTTGACAAATTTTGCCAGCGCGATCCTTTAAATGGGCTACTCGAGCGCGTGCCGAGTAGTGAACACCTTCAGGTTAATGATTAACGGTGATGACTAACGTTAAGGTAGATTGAGTCAATTCAGTTGGTTGATGTGATTGAACACCTTCGCGGAGTATTTTAATGACTCGGACCACTTATAATGAGTACTACCTCATTGATTCACGGGATAGTAGCATCTCGCCTGAAGGTGTAAGGAAAAGAGAGCTACATATTATCTTCAGATGTATAATGGACGCAGACGTGGTTTGCCCTACCAGGACGGCTCTTTGTTCTAGACACAGCCGATCGCGCGCTACAAAGGTGAAGATTTGAATCTCCTGTGAGAGGATACGGTGATCGCTGCAAAACAGGTGCCACTTGTTGTGGAAAGTCAGATATACATACCGCCCCTTGGACACTAAAACGGTTCACCAGTACGTTGAGGCCTGATAAACCAAGCGCGAAAGATTAACTTCCTACCTCTTCCGCTTCCCATTTATTCAAAGGAACAAAGCACATTCCCAAAAGATTTTGCTTAACAAGACGAATATGGATCACGGAGACTGTGGCCAGTTGTGAAGCGGTGAATCTCACACAGTGGCCTCATTCTTGGGAAGACCTTATAACAAATAGAATTCTCACGGTCCTTTCAAGTTATCACAGTGAAAAAAAAAACCATGAAACGTAACCACGGATTGGCCATGTAATCGCTCTTTGTACCTCCTACAGCTCATTGAGGTGTAGTTCATCTGTGCAGGCCCCTTACAACTAGTCCCCAAGTCTTTTTCGGTTTTAAGTTGAACGATGCTAAAGAAAAACGAGAAGGGCGACGCTTTCAAAGAATGCAGACCTGCTATGTGGGCGAACAGCAGTCTCAATCATTGTGGCATCAGAGATGTATGCAGCCGCAGCTACGTGTAAACGAGGATCATCTCCTGAATCGAAATGTTAGATTCATACCTTCAAAAAGTTGTCAGGAATTTATGTACCTATGTTCTCATTTGCTTTAATCCACATATAGGAGCGGAAGCTGTTCTGATCAGGTTTTTTGGATTCGTTCGTAGCCGACGGTTTGAAAAGGAATGAATTCACATCAACCGGAAGAAACTGAAGTTTGCGGTTGAGAAAAGCAGGTTGAGAATCATTGTAAGCAATGAAACTCACGGAAAAGATCCTGAAAAACGCAGGAGGGATCTCCTTGCGTTTAAAGCGAATTATTGCGGCAGCTGCTGGATGCAACTGAGGATTCTGAACGAGGCAAGTACAACAGAAAGGAAGGAATGAACAATTAAATTAACCTTCACAGCTTCCTCCATAAGCTGGGTCCAGTCCAAAAGACCCTCTGGTCCGATCACACTGGGCATAGCCACTTGATGAGAGATCGAATCAGGTTCCGGCTAAAAGAATCAAAGAAATGATAACATTTTTTAACGAATCGTCGTGCCATAAAATCGATTGCACAAAATTTTTGAGTTGTTATGGGGCTTCTAATTCTCAGAAAACACATCAAGTCCAACTTTGGGACGAGATGCAGCCAACGTGACCCTTCAGTCCATTTATCACCCTCCGAATGGCAACATTTGTAATGAGTAACAAGTGTTAAGCTAGTACTGTTTGGCAAAGTGTTCGAGTGGATTCAGTCCATAATACTAAAGTGTCATCATAGTAGTGGCACGAATTCAGATTGGTTCCAAACAACCAATTGGTTGTTTGAAATCAAATCTTGAATGATCAGAATTCTTAACCAGCTTCCTTATAACACCCACCGGCTTGTGAAAACAAAAGGTCATCGGTAAACCGACCCACTGTCCCCAGCTTGGAATATGCGGTCAGTGATACAGTTCGACAAAACCAATACGTCCACGTACGGCTTTCTATGAACCTCGGCATAATTGTTCTGTTATTGAGTTGTTTTCTTCAACTCTTCTCCTTTAATCACCTGCGTGCCCTGGGGGTCTCGAACTTCAGTGTGGGCAGTGGAGACGTTTGGTCGGATAGTCACGAATTGTTATGATCTTTCTAGGCTCTGAAGAAGGCGACTCCGCCGAAACGTCAGCCTAATAAAGCTTGAATACCAACCTCGTGAAGAGTTGAAGAAAACAACTCAATAACAAAACCAATACGTTTCGGGGCCTTGATAGCATGTATCATTACACTTATGTGAGAACTGATGAATAAAATCTATGAATTACGTGAACGATGAAAAACCGAGTGGAAAATGTATCGCTTTCTCGAAATATTTTTCTACATGGCGTCCTTCATTGAAAGTACGCAAGCAAGTTTGGATGGATCTAATCTTGCTTGCCAGTAGAAGAGGAAAGGGTGAAAATAGCTATTTTTATCAAGTTAAATGATGGTCTGTCCACAAAACGCTCATCAGCTTTATCCGTGTATAAAATGAGAACTTGGTAATATAGCTGTTACCGGCAAACATCTAGGTCCTAGTCAAGCTTGTTCATGTTTCTGAGAGCATGTCCGGCGTAACTGCGTTTACAGTTGCTGTGACTCGAATCGTTTGTAAAATGAAAATTTTTGCAATGTGTTTGAACGAAAAGCGTTAGACGGACAACGTAGTCACCACATCATCACTTCTCGATATTTTAGGCTGGGGAATAAGATCGTAGTTTTTTTGCAAATACTTCATTCGAAAAAAATCATTAATAATATTAATTAATTAATCTGCTATGAGTTCGCCTTCGCTGTTTCCGCCTTTTTCCAGCCTTTCGACCAATTTACCGATGCCGTTCCACCAAGAGTTGCCCGATCTGGGATCGAAGAAGTTGTTCCCCCAGTTTTCAAGGTCCTCTTCCCTGTCAATTTGAGAGTAGGGACCGGAGAATGATAATCCGTCGGTACAAGGTCCAGAATACGGCTGATGCTAAAAGAACTGCCGTTCATACAGTATGGCTGGGCTATATGTATGAGCTATTCAGTAACCTTGATATTGCTCTCGAATATTTTCCTCTGCGAATCTCTTCGTTGAATTAAGAAGTTCTTCTAGATTCCCAACTCAAAAGTTTTTTTAATCTTGCAAACTATCTCCATGCTGAAGACTCTGCTATGAAACTTTCGCTCACACGGTGCAGAATTCCGGGCTGCTTAAGCAGTTTCCTGGCCTCGATGAAAAGCGAAGAAGAGCAAGTATCGAGAATACTGCCCTTCACATCTTAGATATTGTATTTGTAGGCCAGAAGATGATCAGAATTGAGCTGCCGAGAAGGCGATTAACACAGGAGGAGCTTCACTGCACAGAGAAAGTACATTTCCTCGAACAGCAGAAAAAAATCGCAAAATAGGGAAAATATAAAAAATAGGAAGTTATTCCCTAACCTAATATCCACATCCGCGAATAGCAGTGTAGTTGGAGCGATTACTACAACACAAACTGAGGAATGCTATTTATGTTCAACGTACGGGCAGACAAATACGTATAATGTGAAAGCTGCAACAGCGGAACAATGAATGGTCTAGCAAATTATCAGAAGAGAACGAAAAACTTAGGAAGGAGAACGCTGAGCTTAAGAAACTCTTAGAAAGTAGGGAACCCAATCTAACTCCAAAGAACTACCTCCAACCTCTTTGCCTCGTAATTCCGACTCGAAACCTGTTGAGAACGAATTAGAAAGATCTCGTTCCATCGTCATTTCGGGAATACCTGAGTTTTCTTCCACATCATCAGCTGATAGGGCTTATCGTGATTTAAACGCAGTTAATACGATACTGAATCATCTTGATGTTCAATGCATCCCCGTTACTGTGTATCGCCTTGGTAAACATGAAAATACGAGATCACGACTTGTAAAGGTAGTTCTACCTACTTCTAAGCTTCAGAATATTGTTCTTAAGCGTGCTTCTCGGTTACGTTCGTTCTTCCATAAAGGGGTCTTCAACCGCCCCTCCCTCACTCAGGAAGAAAGAATGCGTATCCGGGAAGCGCGCTTGGCCAACCCGAACTTGAATAAGTCTGCTCACCTTTCTAGGCATGTTGGCGAGCTTACTCAGATAGATTCTCCTAGTTCATTGTCTAATGGTGATATCTCGGTAAACGCATAAAATTTCCTCGGCCGTGTAGGATTTTCTTGAACCGTTTCTATTCCAATATCCGTTCATTGTTAAAAAACGCAGATGCTTTGACGGCTTACCTTTGTAAGGAAAACTGTGACCTCGTCATTCTTGCTGAAACGTGGTTGAATTCTAAGCATGAGATTGCCTCGCTATTAGGTATTGCTGCTTCACATTATACATGTTTCAGAACTGATAGAAAGTTCAAAAAGGGAGGTGGAGTCGCCATACTAGTAAAACCTCAGCATTCTACGACTGTTGTTCTGAGTGAATCTATTCAAAACTCTTATGAAATTCTGGCTTGTGACATAGCATTCTACTTTGAGGAAATAAGGTTAATTGCTGTTTACAGAGCACCTAATTGCTCCTCTTTTTACAGCAATCAGCTTCTTAAGGCTCTTAGCGATCTATGTTCCTCCAATAAACCCTGTGTTATTGCTGGAGACTTCAATCTGCCACAAATTAGTTGGTTTCCTCGAGTTAAAAGCTACGATTACCTAGGAACTAAGTACACAGATTGCTTTGCTGCTCATAATTTTACTCAATTTATCTCTTTCCCAACTAGATTTGATTCATTTCTCGATTTATTACTATGCAACAATTCGTCATTACTGCACTCCATTTCTAAGGTCTCTCCTATTGGAAGCAGCGATCACTCTAGTATGAGGTTTTTCTTATCACTTTCTAAACATTCCCCTGTACATACAGTACCGGTCAGTGAAGTATTCGTTTTCACTTTTTCAAACATAACTTCCTCAAATGTCCATCTTTTCGCCTGACTTTTTCATAGTTAATGCATATCAACGAATGTGATAAGCGAGCAAGTTCTCAGCTGTTTAAGTGAATTTTGAAATATTCCAGAAGAATTTACATCATCTTGTAGCCATACACCATTGTACCTGTAAAATCTTTAATCTGTCTGGATTTCCAATTTCTCAACGGAACAGCTTGCATAATATCAATATAACAACTACGACATTAATACTTTGTCGCATAACCTCTGGCGTCAATGACCGCTTGACATCGGCGTGGCATGGACTCGATGAATTTGTCTATCTTTTCCTGTGGGATGTTCTGCCATGCTGTCTTCAGCTGAAGGAATTTTTCGTGCTCATTTCGAGCTCTGAGGCCTTTTACTTGATGCTCAAGTCTTTCCCATAGATGTTCGATGGGATTCAGACCGGGGGACTGCGACGGCCACGTCAGCAGAGAGACGTTGTTGTCGCGGAACCATTTGGTGAGCAGCTTCGATTTGTGTTTCGGGTCTCTGTCCTGTTGGAAAATGAAGCCACTGCGAGCAATATTGCGAACAAACGGCCAGATAACAGTCTCCATGATATTAAGATACATCTTCGCATCCATCTTACCCTCAATCTGATGAAGGGGACCAGCTCCTTTATCACAGAAGCTGCCGTGAACCATCACCGAACCTCCACCACCCTTCACGGCCGGCGGCTGGTAACTCGGATGGTATCTGGTGCCGTCAGGATGTCGCACAAACTTGATTCCATCCGTCCCGAACAGCAAAAACTCCGATTCATCGCTCCAGATGACCTTACGCCACTGCCGAACGGTCCAGTTCTTGTGAGCTTGAGCCCAGTCGAGACGCGCTTTGCGATTCTTGGCGGAAATCAGTGGTTTCTTTGCTGGACGTCGTCCAAACAAACCGGCCTCTCTCAGTCGACGTTGTACAGTGCTCAAAGATGGGTTCGGTCCTTCGGGGGTCGATATTTCGCGAAGAATCTCGGCTGCAGTGAGACGCGGATCGTTCCTTGCAAGCCGCGCAATGTTCCTGTCCACAAGACGAGACGTCGTTCTCGCTGCTCTTGGGTGTTTTTTGACTTCTACCGACCCTGTGTCCTTATATTTCTTCCAAATCCTTTGAACACATCTAATTGTCACTCTTTGAATTTCTGAAACTTGCCTTGATGTTAAGCCTGCGTGGAAGCTCCGAATTATGGCATCAACTTGGTCTTGCCGCACGTTACGGATTCCGGTATGCCTTGCCATTGCCTTAATAACGTAGTGGGTGCATGGCGTGACTCAAAACATTAAGAACCACTCGAAATTTTTAATATAAAAACCCACCAGTTATAGAAGGTAGAAATGTGTGTTGGTGGGCGATTTGAAAATAAAGCGCCAGTTTTGCTTGGAAATGTGCTGCTGGGCCATTACAGCAGTATAATATTACTAACTGCCTAAGTTTTCTACTGTTTGAGTTTCTAGCAGAGAGCTTGAATTTTGAGGAAGTTATGTTTGAAAAAGTGAAAACGAATACTTCACTGACCGGTACTGTAGGTTGTGTAGAGACTTTAGTGGAGCTGATTTTCGTGCTATGCGTAGTTATCTAAGTAATGTTGATTGGTTAGGTTCCTTTAGGAGTGCGAATGGAGTGGACGCTAAATATGAAATGTTTCTCGCGATCATACACCATGCGATGGACCTATTCATACCTTTTAAAAGGCTCTCTCCATCAGTGTCCGAGTTACCCTCTTATCTTGTATCAATGTGGAATATAAGGGAACAGCTTTGGAATTCAGCCGTGACTACGCAACAGCCTTCGGAATGGGAAAGATATAAACTATTAGATAAGAAGTACACTAAGAAACTGAGTAAATACTACGCTTATGTTGAGGCCAAAATGTTGTCCAAGGGTGGAGTAAGAGGTCTTTATTCAATCTTGAATTCGAGGCTTTCAGATAAGCCATGCATTGCTACTTTATGCATAGATTCAATAAGGGCAGTAACTGATGAGAATAAAGCTGAGATGTTAGCCGGTACTTTTGAAAAGGCTTTTGCTTTATCTTGCCCTGTATTGAAACCTCTGTTGTATCCTAATATCGATTGCACTGACCCTGCTCCTTGGTTTTATAAAGAGGATATTGCGAGGATTCTGCTTGAGTGGGCTTCATCAGCCTCAAATAACCCTGATGGACTACCATACTTAGTTATCAAGCACTGCATTCATGAAATCACTGGCCCTCTTGAGTTCCTATTTAATCTTAGTTTCATGAACAGTGAAGTGCCTCGTAGATGGAAACATGCTATTGTTATTCCGCTGCCCAAAAAAGACCCGCTGTCTGATCCTGGAAATTATAGGCCTATAAGCTTGACCTCTATTTTTGCCAGAGTTTTTGAAAAAATTCTCAGGAAATACATGGTTTCTCATACTGATAAGTTTAGAATAATTCCAAATTCCCTTCATGGTTTTTGTAAAGGTAGATCTATTGAGACTTCTTTACTGGATTGTCTCAGTGACCGGACAACCTCTTTGGATCGGGGCAAAAATGTAGATGTGGTTTATTTTGATTTCCAAAAAGCATTTGACAAGGTTTCCCATGAGTTATTGATTCAAAAACTGGAACATCTTGGTTTTCATCCTCTGGTGAGGAATTGGATAAAAGAGTTTCTGTATAATAGAACAAACATTTCAAGTTTTAGTGAAGGACTCTTTCTCATCAGTTCGTACCGTAAAATCAGGAGTACCCCAAGGTGGGGTACTTTCACCGGTTTTGTTCAACATATTTACATCAGACTTTCCCTGGTTTCTTAAGGATCTTGGCGTTGTTTGCAACCTTTATGCAGATGACATAAAAATCTATAAAGAGGTCTCCGGAGTTGGGTCTGACATAAATCTCCAAAAAGCAATTGATAAAGTAGCTGAATGGGCTGAAAGGGAATCACATTCCTCTTTCCATTGAGAAAACTCAAATGCTGTGCCTGGGCAAACATGCTCGAAATCCTTCATATCGTTTGGGCGGCTCAACACTTAAAGTGGTATCAGAAGTCCGCGACCTGGGATTTCATTATGACAGAACTCTTAACTTTTCTAATCATGATAAAGTATTAGTTTCAAAAGCCCTCCGTCGAAGTTTCAATGTTTTCAAGGTGCTTCGCACTAATGACTCTAAAACTCTGCTTAGGGCTTTCAAGGTTTACGTCCGTCCCATTTTGGAATGTGGATCTACTGTTTTCACACCCTATAAGAAAAAAGATATTTATGCTTTGGAAGGAGTTCAGTATAGCTTCACTCGAAAACTTATGATGCGAAGTCATCGTTTAAATTATAACGAAATGCCTAGTGGAAGTGAGCGTAATAAAATACTTGGTCTAAAGTCTCTTGAATGGAGAAGAAAGAAATGTGACATACTTATGGCATATAAAACTTTAAATGGCATAACCCCCGTGGATATATCTAAGTTCTTCACTATCGTGTCTTCAAACACGCGAGGCTCCTCCGCTAAGATTTCAACCATGCCAGCAAGAACTCAAATTAAAGCACAGTTTTTCAGTAACAGAGTTAGATCTAGCTTCAATTCGCTTTTACGTCGTAATCTCGTCCTTCCAAATTATTGTACTTTCAAGAAATCCATTGACAAGTTCATTTCACTTAGTTGAGTTTATTATAAGATCATATTGTTTGTTTTGTTTCCTTTTTCCTCGGTTGTGTAATTTTCCTCATTTCACATGTTTACAACATGTCCGTTAAATAAATAAATAAATAAATAAATAATGTGAGTGAAGCTTCGTTCGGAGCGCGAAAAAGGAAGTGGGCAGAGTGAATAAAGTACTCCGAATACCAAAAAGGACGGTTGGCACGGAAAAAGGATTGCGTGGTCATTCACAAATATGCACAATTTTGACTGAAAACGAATGAAGGGTGTTGGTGGTAACCACCACTAACAACACTCTTTTTGAACACCAGTCAATTTCAGTTCACTTCAACTCCACCACCAACTCTATTTTTGTGGTAAGTGAACAAGATAATCAAGTCAAACCCTTGACAACATCACTGACCTTATGAAAAGATATTTGCACGGTGAATATAGCGTCCCCATTCTGGACTGCTTTAACCAGACGAGTACAAAAGCTACGTCCATCCCGAATTCGATCAACCATGTAAAGAATGGGCATGTTGACATTCCCTGTCAAACGAGCATAATAAAAACACAAGTACATCGAGGAATTCCCAGGTTAATAAAGCCATCAGTGATTTCTTGACTCGAGAAAAAATTCCCTAGATTGAGAGCGAAGTGTACATGTGTACTCACCGCTTTGCACAAAATAACTATGTAGGCTATTTGGTAAAAAACCGCTGCCAACCGTGGCTGTCGCTGCAGAGAGTGCCTGCAAGATGGAAATTGAACAATAAGGTTGTAATCGTTACAAAAAGGTTAATAGACAAAGAAAGTCAACTCACTTGACCAATAACCTGACCTCCATAAACTACTGGTAAAGAGTTTCGTCCTTTTAATAAATGACGTGCTCTGAAAAGCATACTTGTCGGCCGGGATCCGATCAAAATACAGAATTTCCAAAATAAGCTTTGAACTTCTACAACTTACAGGAAAAGATTTTTGTCGATTTTTTCTAAATTGAGGAATGTATCAATCAATCCCGCTTGGATATCTTCTGCACGAGAAGAAATGTCGACGTAAGTAACGTTCGTCAACGATGTTAAACCAGTGCGTGATGGTGACAATTCATCCTGAACATTACGTACTTCGACGACAATCACCAGAGAAATCAACAAATCCACAACAGTCAGCTGGCAGAAACATTACAAGCAAAAAAGATGCGTTGATGAAGTGTTGCCAGAAGAGCTATGGTGGCCAGGCTTACGCAAAACAAGGATTTGTATTATATAGCGAGAGGAGATGTATCGGGAGTAGATGAGATGTATAGCAAGGACGAGCAGTGTTATTCTCACAATGATTTAGGATGTGAAGGCTTCCCACTAACAAATCGCTTCCAATAATTTTTCTGGAATGAACACGCGAATGTAGGCTTTATAAGGTCCTCAAGACTACAGGTAGAAAGAAATCCATCCAAAAAGGAAGGTCTTTAGGTCTGAACAGCGGTAAATCTACTAATTTGGCTCCAATATCTCCTCCAGCAACCTTTCAGAACAACTCAATTCCACTCGCATCTGGCCCATACTTTTGAAAACCGCACAGCACTATGATAGGGACAGGTCCCATCACTGACACCTCTCCTAAACACAAACCGAAAAAAGAGAAAACCGATACCTCTTCCTCTCTAGAATCCATGACTGATTCGGATGTCATGGTACAGCAGATCTCCTAGCTAACCTCTAACGTCCTAAATTAGTGACACATACTGTTAAAATATGAACACTTACTGAAAAATACCGGAAAATATAGCAACGCATTTACGAGAATCAACCCAAGTGATAGCGTAAGACAAATATATCATTCATCCATTCCAATCACATTAGTGAATCGGTAACGACATTATTAGAGATCCCTCAACGCATTCCAAGCCCATGTGTGGACTCCTCGGAAACATAAATGAAGAGGTAAACGGGCCGATGTTCAGAACATATATGTAGTAAAACAATCTTAAAGGATCCAATAAGACAATAACAATGTAACAAGCAAGATGTCAACTCCTATACAAGAACGGCGAGGCATAACAACAACTGACAGTTTAAGAAGGATTATCGAACTAGTGCAAGCTTTTCAAATATTTCCCTTTTGTCGTCGGGCAACTTATCAAACTTCTTCTTCAACTTCTTCAATCTCTTCTCGGCAGGTAGATCAGTATACCTTGATGGAGAATATGGCAATAAATGATGGAAAGAAAAAAAAGGTCAATCACTCACTTGTCCTGTTTGGTTGAGCAGAACAAATCGAAAGCAGTTTTTTCTTCTTTTGGGATTCCGTTCGCTTTGTTGACCTTCGCCTTAGGCGTCCGCGGCACTGGGAATATCTGAAACGCTAGTATGATGAGGTGTGGCAATAAGCGCAACTGGAAAAACGATCGGACAAGTCTCGCGAAAAAAGTTCGATAACTCCTTCAAATGTGCTATGGTGATATGAAAGTCTTTATCATGGGATTCGTCAGCAAAATAGAAAATGCAGTGCACGATAATAGCGCAGAAGACGGAAATTTCAGCAAAAAAGCATTGGCGATGAGGATTCTGCAAAGGAATCCCAAGATGAACAACAGAGATGAGTATCCATCCATAACCAGTGGCCTCTTGCATACTTACCGCTCTGCGACCTATGACTCGTGCTCAGTAGCATCGTAATGTGATCTCCCTTATCTGTATAAGAAAGACGTAAGAAGTCTAATTCGCTACTGACAGTCGCCGTGGAGACAGCGGATTCTATCCGCTTTGACGGTTGAGAGCCTGATGAGCATTTCATGAAGAGGGTAGTCTTCCGATGAGTTTCGGTCGTTTTTTTTTTTGCTATAGAGTCAAACGCTATCGGATAGGGTAAAACATCTTGAATTACGTTCAGGCTTCTGAAGACGACGATTACGTCGGATCGATAGGCCGTTAATTTACGCCTTTGCGTACCGCCCCTTTGCGCGCCCGTTTCCGTCCAAAATCACTCTAGAGTTTCAATCAAGTTCGAACAGCCCATATTTTGCGATTCGCTCGAACAACCGCTCTGCGTGACTGCGTGTTGCACGCCGTTAACCACGTTGCCGCGTCGATTCTGAAGAAACCGGCGTGCACATGCGGCAGCTAGCGCAAAAATACTGCGGTATGCAATGGGGTAATAAAGTGGTAAAAACCCTCGAACGGCAAAAGAATTTTCAACAGAAAAAATGCAGAATTCTCTTCGGAATATAAAATGACTACAACAATAAATTATACTGTTTTCCAATATCCGCTCATACTCAGCACACTCAGAATAAGCTAGACTGCGAAATGTGGCAGGCGGTTGCATTCAAAAAGTCCTAAGAAGTACTCAAAGCTGATTCATAAAAATGTAAGTCATACCTTCCGTCGGTGCAGTTTAATCTTGTGCTCGACAAATTCTCTTTGTTTTGGCAGCAGAACGACACTGTTACTCGCCAAAAATCCTTCCAACTTCTCGACGAAAGATTTCTGGAATTCAAAAAGAATTTTAGAGATTGAAAATAAGAAATCCTGTTACAAACAAAGTTTGACTTTGAAACTATGCAATGAGGTGGTTTGGGATAGCCTTCTCCATCTGGACCATATCAATTCACGTTAATTACCAATATTTTTCACTATGGTCCCAATAGTGAATAGAACTAGAAGAAAATAAAGCCAAATGCTGTTTCCCAAACTGTGCGCTCAATGTAGGCAAAAGTATTTGAGTAAACACACAATTTGCTCACTATTGGTCAGCATCCATGAGAACAATCATGTATTGGAACTCCCTTCAGCCCAAAAGAGCATTTGAGCACCTACGAGACCATGGTAATGAGTTTTCTAAGCAAAACGAAAATTTATCTGGACTGGAAGGATGGGAGTAGTCGGCGATACTCCTCCCTTTCTCACTATAATTTTTGCATCGAACCTATGACGAGCGAACCAAACAAGATGACTACAGGAATATAACCCAAACTACTCTCGTAATGTGGAAGCCTTTATTAGTTTAAAAATTTGTTTGTGGAACTCATTCGAGTGCTACTCACTCGTTCCAATCACACCTCCTATTAAATGTACTCGACCATGTCAAATATGCAAAAAGAAAGGTGTTATTAAAAGGATATTTCTATCATTTAATAACTTGTAAGAAGGCACAAATTCCACTAATCGCTACAATACCACAAAACAATATCTGTAGATCTCACCTCAAGCTCCAACAGCTCTTGCTCACACTCTGTTCTTCCCGCGTGATCATCCTTCATAAGATCTGCTATCTCCTCAAAAGCATGAATCAGTTTCGGTTAATCAATTTGACACAGTTTTGATTTAGGATTATTGACAAATATCAGCAATTTTAATTCGTACCTTATATTTTCCAAATCCTGCAGTATGTCCAAATTTTTTACAGTAGTACTGAAGGAGCGATGGAGGCTTCGAGGGAAAATCTCTGTGCAATAGGACGCTGTCCGGGCGATCAAGATACTCTCGAACATTTCTATAACATTATTATCGTTAATCTGGTCTAAATGCATGCAAATTTTGCGATCCAGTTGTCGCTTATTTTTTCGACGGCCATTTATCACATCGACTAATTCTTAACGAAAAATAATAATAAACTGCTTCCCAACAAAGTGATTTATTTTATGTGATCAACTGAAATCAATGAGGGCGTACACGAGCTTTTCTAAACCAAAAAGGAAGATTAGAAATCCGAGCAAAATCACTAATACGGCGATTACTTTTTACTGCATCCCGAGGTTCTAACTATAAGAAATGTTCTAACGATAGTAGAACAGTTTTTGCTGTGTGTGGTTTTGACGCAGCATTGAAACGAGTGCGACACTGATTTCCTCACTCAAACTTTCTTATTTGTTAACCGCCAAGGCTGCCTATTTAAGGATGTGTAACAGATCCTGATGTAGTGTTCCATCTATGAAATACACTGATCGGTTGAGGGTTGTGCTTTACAAGAAGAAGAAGGTTGATTTTTTCTCTTCTCTCGAATATGATCTCAGTTGATTTTTGATAGCTTTTCTGAGAATACTACCATCTTTCAGGTGATTCTGAATTAAAGATGACTTGGATGCAGCCAAAGACGCTTAAAGAGTCCGTTGACCAGGATCGAGTTTTTGGCGACGAAATCCACAAAGGATGGTTCATAGGAGACTTCAAACTTCTTCGCTTCGATTTCTCGAGAGACCGGCAAAATTACGTTCACTTGAAAAATCTCACTTTCCAAAGCACTCCAACAATCGAACATTAAGGAAAAGGAATTCAGTGCCGAAATCATGAAAACTTCATTGCCGGAGTGTGGAGAGGCGTTCAAGAGGAGAGGTGTAACATAAGGATTAAACTAACGTGCATCCACCAAAGCGACTAAACTTATCTAAGGGTCTTAACAATCAAATGAATAAAATTGGTCCGAACTTTCACCTGAAACAGCTGTCGAGTGACATGTTAGTTGGTTTGAGAGACGACGTAAGGTACCGCTTGAACGATTTCAATAGGATACTGAAAACAACGATTAATAGAACACGAAAAAGCGTCAAGATGTTCGAATTTCCCATAAGCTTAGCTATTCGTTATGAAATGGCCAATCATGGATTACTGAGCTAGCTCCAAAGTCCCTCGCCTCAACACCTAAAAAAAGGCCAAAACCCTTTTCACACTCTAGGTGCCTCGCTGGCCAAATCAATAATCATGGCTTGTGTTGCTAAGGGATTCTAAGCTCTCATGTTCCAGTACTCATGTTCTGCTCTGAGTTCCTCAAAGAAAGTGGACAAGATGCATCTCTTTGTTTATCAGATCGAAATCGCTGCAATGGGAAGCAAAACTGTTCTATGGAACGGAAGTATCGCTATATGCATACTCTCCTGAAAGTATACCGTGAACTTCATTACTGATATGATGATGATCACCTTTTGACATGATAATGATCACTTCATCATCAATATTATGATGATTGACAGAAATTTAGTAGTCTCTTGCGTCCTTTGAAATTGAAAGTCCACGAAATGAGAAGAACCAAACAGTCAAAATTAGTAATGCACTACAGCGAGGATTGTAATCAAGTGACATGCAACTCAGCAGCGAATTGCTTCCGGAAAAATAGTCAATAGTAGGAGAAGAATGTTACATTTATGCACTATTACTTTATCACGAAACAAAATTGGCAATGCTGTTTTAACCAACAAATGACTCCTTTAGGATAATTCAACCGAAAGTAGCAACTAACTCTGAGTCTACTACATTAGAAGTTTGCTGTCTCATCC
The DNA here is from genome assembly GCA_000469685.2 of Haemonchus contortus. Lineage (NCBI taxonomy): Eukaryota > Metazoa > Nematoda > Chromadorea > Rhabditida > Trichostrongylidae > Haemonchus > Haemonchus contortus. The sequence continues at coordinate 28,620,472 of LS997566.1, read as the reverse complement.
AATCATCAAATAGTCCTCTCATCCGTGACCAGGATACTGACAGCTTACCACGTTCTTCGACAAACTTACGGAAGTTCTAGAATACAACTTTGTAAAACAAGTAATTAAAGTGATTGGAACACAATATGACCATCCATGCCAAAATTCAAGTTCGAAGTTCTAGGCAATTAGAAAAAGCAAACATGGCATGAGCAGCAGGATAGTAAGCGACACTGCGAAAAAAAATCCGTCTTAACCCATTGCGTACCGCAGTGTTTTGCGCTAGCTGCCGCATGTGCCCGGCGTTTCCTTCAAAACCGACGCGGGCGACGTGGTTCACGGCGTGCAGCACGCAGCTACAGAGAGCGGCTGTTTGAGCGAATCGCCAAGAATGGGCTGTTCGAACTTTACTGGAACCTTAGAGTGATTTTAGACAAAAATGCGGGCGCGCATAGGCAGAGGGGCGTGCTTCACCATGTGCAGCACGCGGTACGCAATGGGTTAAACTTTGAAGAACTCGCCTCGATTTGTTCCACCATCTCATGAGGTGAAATAAGATCTTCTTTGCTATGTACTAACTCTTCACCATCATCATAATCGTCGTGCTCGTCCTCATAATCTCCACTCTTCAAAAGACATCAAATCAGTGTGAAAACGGTCAAAAGCATATTATCTTTGACAATGTGATACTGTAGCCACGCTGCTGTTCTCCCTACTAATGCGAGCGTAGTTTTCAGCACTTGGTCGTGATCGCAACTAAAGAGCGGGAGCGGTATTCGCTCAATCACAAAAGCATGCTTTGAACAACTTCGTTCTCGATCCTGATACACTAATTCATTGCGTCTCTGTTCAACAGTTGTATCGTGCGAATGGAAATTGCTAGAAGAGGATTCAGCAACGATCGGAGTCAGAAAATTAGTTTTAACTTTTTTTATTTCAATCCCTCGAAATGGGCAATGCTGAGTCGAACATCACAATGGGCACTTCTGACATTTGCTTTGCTTTTGAACTCGACCACCCAACAATATGGCCATTTTCTCAGTGTTCATTACCAGGCGCATAAAAACGTTCAGTTTCGAGAGCGTTCAGATGCGCAATTGTTTTGAGCAAATGTGCACCATAAAGTAAAAAGAAAAACGAATACATATATAGAAAACCTTACTCCATCAAATCTGGAAGAATCTTCTTCACTATCCCTTCGTGACCGCTTTTTGGGAGGAGAGAAAACAGGCATCTAAAAACTGATTTCAAATTTTCTTATCTTAAAAAACAGGTCATAGAAAGTACATTTTTGAAGTCACGGGTTGCATTCATGGTTCCGAAGCCGGATTCAATTCTCTAAGTTGAAGTCGGCGTCTGCAACGGTACTATGAATGCAACCAATGCATACGGATAGCTTTTACAAGAGATGAAGATCAGTTTCAACGAAAACCAAGGGCTATTACTAGTCTCTCGAAAGAAAATTAGCGAAAAAGGCTTTTCAAGTCGTGCCGTTATGCTGTTACTGGAGCATTTTCCAAGATCTACTACACTACGAAGCTTCACAGATAATGGAACATAACCCAGGCACAGCCACGAGTATTTCAGATATCAGTAATGACGTGCAATCGTAGCACGAACAAAACCATTATAGTTTGTAATTCTGAGCATATTAAACTTGAGAAGCAAAGTTAATTTGTGCTTCAGAAGTTTCAGCCGTAACATGTAGTGTCGCGATGTAAAGTACACAGCCTAGAGCTGTCTTACACCTTGAATGACGCCTAAAAATGAGTGTGGCCCCATCAGAACCGGGTGGGGTTTTCGTCTTCGATACTTCAGTACGAAACCTAAGCTTTGTCTTCATGCAATCTCTGAAGCAGCTGTAAGCCTTCCTGGAGTACTTTTCGATATTTTACCTGTTTTTTTCAACGCCCTGGTCTATTTTCTATAACGACAGGTTCGTTAAGCTCTTGCATGCATTGTTAGAAGATGCAGGGAGGGCAGGGTGTCGTACTACTTACATCTGACTTGCATTTAAGGCCTTGAAGGTATGAAGTTGAAGAATTTACAGGGTCTATGACTAATTTTGACCCCTGACGATGAAGATATTGAAGCGTTTGTTAGCCACTGCTCTCAATTGTGGAACTGAGTGATTGTCGATGCCGGAATTTGCTACCTTAAATCAGATACGGGTTAACTGGTTGATTCTGCCTCTCCAGTGGTATGTGAAAAGCACTAAGGAGACATTCAGGCGCTGGGATTACCCTTCACAGAAACGGCAGTTCTCTGCTGCCCGTTGATCTTACAAGAATTTACTGTGAAATAAAATGCACTGAACGCAGAATTTTACCATAGAAACATTTCCTTTTGCAGCGTAATCCTACTTGACCACAAACCTTCACCCGTCACATGTACGACGCATTGAAAAGGGACCCTGGGCATTAAGGTGGTCTGCTGATGTTTTAAACTCGAGTAATCCAACTTTGTAATTGCAATTGACAGGAATGATTGCGGTCCATTGTCCAGTGAGTTCAGGGTGATCAGTACTTTGTTAAAAGCCAGATGGATTTCAAATTGATTTGACATCATTGCTGTGTGCTTTGAAACGTTTAATTGCTGTGTGCTTTGAAACGTTTACTATTTGGATTTACTCGATAAAGAGACAAATATCAAAGCTAAGCCGTCAAGTGTCGTGATTTTCCGACACTTTCGTGGTCCTTCTCGTGTTTTTGAACGATAATTAGGAATGTCGCGTTTCCATTTTCGTCCGTTTCCTTTCCTTCGATCCTGGTTGCACTCACATTCGCGTTGGCAAAATGCCGACGTCCGATCTCCTCAGCTATTTCTTGCGCCGTAATGCTGCATTTATAGTGCCGGTGCCAACACTGGCGTCTGCGTCAAGCATCATTATTCTGCAGGTTGATGACACATGTTAAAATTAACTCTTTTTCGGGGTTCTAACTGCCCATTCTACCCCGCTCTTTTTTATGACAGAAATGTACAGCTCTTATATCGAATGCTTTGATTTTTTTTTTTCGAGTACGATTTTGCTTGTACTCTAGAGGTGAGCAAACCGGACACCCTTGTCAGCTTCCTGAGTGTACAGTTTTCAATCCTATTGTTTTGAGTTTTGTATGAAATAGGTTAGCAGTTCAGGTTTCGAGGTTTTCTATTCATTACCAAGTACATATAGTGCCCAGTTCCAGTACCTCATATTCAAGAACATCATCAGCAAATACCCTTATCTTTTCTCCATAGGTGCTCGGGAAAAGTACCCAATAGGTGACTGGGTACTATATATACCTGGTAATGAATGGAAAACCTCGAAACCTGAACTACTAACCTATTTTATACAAAAACTCAATACAGTAGGATTGAAAACTGTACACTCAGGAAGCTGACAAGGGTGTCCGGTTTGCTTACCTATGTACCCCATTTATCCCATCCCTGTCCTTGCACAAAGCCTTTTTTGCCTTGCCTTTTGCCCAGCACAGCCTTTTTGTGTCATTTTTGTGACAGGATTAGGATGGATGTATTCGAATGAGGTTATGTCACAGATATTAATCCATGTAGTTGCGCGTCTGTTGCCGTAAGGTTAGTGTAGGAGCCCGGTTCTCCTTCTAAGCTTTCGTTCATGCCTTAGAAAGGCCTTAAGTGCAAAGAGTATGGTTGAAAGTCATCAACTTGCGAGATTTCGATGGATGGCTGACGCCAACTTCGGCGTCGGCGTTGTAGGTGTAGACGAGCAGCCACCTGTGTAACTCCGCATACGGCACAGTTGATACGGGGCGTCGTCTAGGTGTTTATGCTAGGTCTAAATGCAGCCTTTGAAATGAGTGTTCTGTATTTAGCATAACCTTTGACGTCGGCTTTGAAATGCTTTCAGCTACACCTTCTTGAGGTCGCCTTTGCTCGCATGATTCGAGTCTGGTTCGTTGCTACATAGTGGTTGCGGTACTGGAATGGTTTTGCCTTCGTTCGTCCGGTTCTCTCTAAGAAGAAGCTTGTTCACAAGCGCCTCATTAGCTGCTTCGTCTGAAGTAGAAAAGAGCGCCCCAACTCATTCCGTTCCAACCGGCGAAAGGCCTGAAATCTTCGAGGTAGGTCGTTGAGCTTTGTAGTTCCAAATAGAATATTTAATAGTTCCAAGTTCCAAATAGTATATAGTTATGGGTTGCAATCAAGGTGCTTTGGTACTTCGAGATTTTTATTTTATTCCTTAAGGTTGATGGAAAGCGTTACGAAACAGATTCCACCTGGAATCTGAGCAAAGGGGTTTGCAAACTTCTTCAGCGTCACTTATTATTGGAACCACAGAATCCTTTATCGTTGGTAAAGCGAAGAATAATCGATCACATCCACCAAACATACAGGAACTCATGTAAGATATTGCAAATTGATTCGTATATGTTTAAGGACAGACACAGAGCAATCTACACTCGTTGCTTAGTTTGTCTGAGCATTCTAACGTCAAAAAAAGGTACGCCGGGTGAAGCCCACGGGGGTGGGTGGTGGAGCGGGTGTCACACGTTCACGGGACGTTGAAATCCCTATAATCTAACTCGGCATGTTCTGACTCTTACACTCTGGGGTCATCCTTATGTCGCACTTTTTCGATGTCACTATCCAATTTTCTTCCGTGGAGTTTTGACTTTCCTGTGGCTAAAGAGGGGCGAGTTGCTTTATTTTTGGCTGTACGAACCTATATCGATTAATATGAATCCACAGGCAGTCCACTTTCAACAGGGGTCTTGTTCTGGAGTCAAAGAAATAATTGTGAGAGGGAAAAATCATTGACGGAAGAGTTGTGACTATTTCTATGTCTCTGTGGTGTAATCTGCTTAAAACGAAGCGTCTTGCTGTAAATGAAGTTGTGTAAAGGGTCATTTATCTATATCATCCTCGACTGTTGATTAAGGGTGTTCACTTCCAGCAAGGCCCATATTCACTGTCTGTGAGAAGGAGCCACGAATTGTGTCAACGTTTGAAAATTTTGACTCGCTCCTGGTTCCAGAAGATCATGTATCGAGGTCAGGTATGACACAAAGATTTTGCCCAATTCTTCGATTATTTTTGATCCTGATCTGCTTCTTTTTGAAATTGACGCTGATTTTTGTTGCTCATAGAAAGTGATGGTTTAGGAGGCCGTCGGACACTTACTATGTCAATAGATCGCACTGTCTTCGAGCACATACCTCTGCTCATCAATACGACTTGCTGAAGCAGGGTCTCGATGCTTTCATAGTCGTAGGAGACGTATATCGTCGTGATGAAATCGATCGCACTCATTACCCCTGTTTTCACCAGGTAGGAAAGCTCATTCTCCTTCATTAGAGAGTTCTTGCGTTTAGAATGTACCTCCATACATGCAGCGGCGACTTCTATATGAGTTCTGTTTGTGCCATACATTTATAAGTTACGGTTAGGTTACATTAATGAGGTCGTAGTAACTGATAAGGTTGCTTAACTGTTGCAAGTCAGAGGCTACTCTTTATACACTGGTGCGTTTTCTGGTGAAATAATATAATCTATACATTAGCGTGAGCGTTCATTTCGGTATAGGTAAGGGAGCTCAATGGAAGGAAATTGAAGACACTAAAATAACAGGCAAGGTGTCATTCCTGTTTCTGCGATCTTGTAGTCTGTTACTGTGCATTTAGTTAAATATCCTCTAGGCTACTTCGGATTTCCATGCGTTATACGTTGCCTGTAAAAATTATACCTTCAGCACTGTGAAAGCTGAGAATATTCAGCTCCGTTAACATTTAACTTTCTAGCTTGAAGGCGTTCGGCTATTTACACCGCACCAACTGTTCAGTTGTTCACCTGGAAAAGAGTTGCCTGTCTTGGAAAATACCGAGAGGACACCAAATAAACAAGAGAAACACACCGAAGACGCTGCCAGAGCACTTGAAATTCAACTGAAAAGCACTCTAGAGGTAAGATATCGCCCATGTCATCGTTTTACTATTGGAAATTCTTCTAACCTTTGTGGAGCTTCATAATTTTTTTAGGACCTTAGTGATGCTCTTTTTGGCAGAGATTGTGAAAAGCGATGGGTGAGCGCGTACTTTCCTTTCACACATCCTTCGTTTGAACTGGAGGTGCGTTACAGAACAATCTATACTTTTTTTGAAGCTTATTTTCTTCTTATTTCTTCCATTGTTTTTGCCATTGCTCACCGCGATTGCGAATATTGCCGTTCAAGTGTTAGGGGAAACAAAACATTCGATTCTGAATCCATTTCACGTTGAACTAGATGAATTATGTGCTAGTCTTCTCTCACGCCTAATACAGTGCGTTTCATAATTATAAGGTCACCCTCAATTTTTGCACTCTCAAAAAAAGTAATCATTAAGGATTTTTTCTAGCATCATGAACAGGTTCCCCAGCACGAATAACCTAGGTATCCGTTTCTTAGCCGCTGCTGCATTCTTCTGAACTTTTTTAGAACAGTTTATCGGTTTTTGCACCGTTTCATAATTATAAGGTCACCCTGAGAAAGTGAACAATTATTAACGAAAGAGAGGAAATTTCGTGTTTGAAGATACTTGTAAAGGTAAGCATGTGTAGCAAAGGCATTTCTAAGCCTGACTGTCAACATGGCTCGTGGTCATCTGCTTTCCTCTGATGAGAAGGCTCATCATGAAGGTGGGCTCCGTACTCGAGCCATTTCCAGGCAAATAGAGAGATCCACTCGGTCCATTCGGAGATTTCTAGAGAGTCCTCATGTCGTTAGATATAACACTGACTGTGGACACCCATGAAAGATTACTACCCGTGACGAGCGGAAAATTCTGAGGACTGTTTCCAACAGTACGTCCTCCTTGAACCAGATCCGGTCGGAATTAAACCTCTCTGTGTCGAAAACTACAGTCTGGAGAGCAGTGAGAAGATGCGAGAACATCACCAGGCAAGCAATGAAGAAGGTGCCACGAATCACCGATCGTCACAAAGAGGCTCGACTCGGATTTGCAAAGATGAACCTGGAGAGAGATTGGGCAAAGGTAGATCTGCATCGAAATCTTACCATAGAGCTGAATAATTCCTACTCAGGTCGTCTTTTCGGATGAAAAGAAATCCAATCTGACGGAAACAAGCGGTACTAACGCGACTTGAGGAAGGACCCAGTCTACTTCAGCCGTCGCAATTTCCGTGGAGGAAGTCTATGGTGTGGGGTGCATTCTGCAATGATGTTGTGTTGGATCTACCTGTCGTGAGCTGCAGTATGTATTGCAAGGATTACCAGAACGTCTTGGAGCATCACCTAGTACCCTTTCTATGCCATCGCCGTCACCTCAACTATGTCTTTCAACAAGACAACTCCTCCATTCATGTGAGCCGTGCAGCGGATGACTGGCTACAATGCCAATAAATAAGCGTCCTGCCATGGTCAGAATGCAGTTCCGATCTCAATCCGATGGAACATATCTGGGGCATAATAGTCGGACAGGTTTATGCGAATAACCGTCAGTTCCAGGGCACAGAAGAGCTGAAACGGGCAGTTATCGAAGCATGGACAGCAATCGATGAGGAACATCTTCGAAACCTAGTTTCTAATATGCCACGCAGGCTCTTTGATGTTGCTCTTAAACAAGGAGAAGCTATAGATTATTAACTATTGTACATATGCCATTAACATTGATAAGTCATTTACTTTCTCAGGGTGACCTTATAATTATGAAACGGTGCAAAAGCCGACACTAGTATCTTTAAAAAATTCGTAAAAAATTTGAGGTGAAGGATATTGCGACCAAAATTTGAGTACAGAGGTACATTGTGACGAGGAATCTACCAAAGTTTGCCAAAAAATTCCATTCTGGCTGCTGTCTCCGGAATCGCAAAAATCTGGGGTGACCTTATAATTATGAAACGCACTGTATTATACTGCTTATCCTGTCTCCAGCTTATCGATTCTATGTGATCGTTCAAACATTGCAAACTTTTCAAGGTATTTTATGAAGGCAAATGGCTGGAAGTTCTTGGTTGTGGTATTATGGAGCAACGCTTATTGGAGTCTGCAGGCGCTGGCGATAAAGTAGGATGGGCATTTGGTCTCGGTCTTGAACGCCTTGCGATGATTTTGTATGGGATTCCAGACATTAGGTCAGCTTTTCATTCTTTTTCACTCATTTTCAATGCTACATTTATTTCTTAACTTGCAGGCTGTTCTGGTCTACAGACTCCGGGTTTTTGTCACAGTTCAGCGGGAAGCTACCTACGGATAAGATCACCTACAAGCCAATATCAGCGCACCCCCAGGTTCGCAAAAGACGAAATGCTTATTTCTTTCTCGCATCGCATTTTTCCTCGATATCAATAGTGGTTTAAGTTTGCTAGGAAGTTTCTTATTCTAGCTGCTCATGTGATTTCTTTTCAGGTTCTGTTCGATATGTCGTTCTTCCTACCAGAAGGCGTCGTTTATAATGATATGACGGCCAATGTTTATGACACCGTAAGAAACATTGGTGGAGATTTGGTGGAACAGGTGAATATTTCGAATATCGCAAACATACCTTTTTCATGTCGCGGACAGTATCGTAGTGCCCTAGCTCGAGTAGGATATATTTTTAATATGTAAATCCGGATACTTTACAACCGAGATGGGCACTTTTCAAATCCAAAATAAGCTCAAGTCAGTAAGTCAAAGTCTCCTACTAGCCTCCTTTTTCAGTTTTTCAAAATTTCTGACGTGAATTTAGTGTGATAAAAGCAGCTTCAACTTTCAGCGAGTTGAAACGCAAACTTTGCATTGCTAACGTGCTGGCAAGTTTGGCCTTCCCATGGCCACTCTGTGAGAATTCGATCGAAAGTTTTCATAGTCTTGATACCACTTGCGGAAGTCGTGTTGACCTTTATTAAAGGTCACGGTGGAAAGGACCACATTCTATGAGGTCTTATTTCTCGCGTAATTGAGGGGCATTACTTCCGTCAGATCTTGCAGTGCTTATTTGTGTCCATAACGCCTCTAAGGTTTTGCGCGAATTTATTGGCCAAGTTCATCTCGGTGATTCGAATATCGCCTCCGCTGGGATCTCCTGTGGACCTACAGCTGCCATCAATTCATCTTATCTTAGGGCTCCTCGATTTTCACATGGAATACTCCTGCATTCATAAATACTCACGGTTACGGCAAATTATCTGATGGAACATTCTTGAAACAGTACAATCATCCTTCTTGCCATCCTTACATACCATTTCGGGAGTTCTACATTAGAGATGTGTGTAAACGTTTTTATGTTCTCTTGAGTAAGAGTGTAGATAAACGGTTGTGGGCATATGATGCACGCTACCGCGTTCGTTCGTAATTCGTTTCTGCCCGTCTATTTGTTCCGAAATTCGGTATTACCCGAAAAAGTCTGATCAATTTTGAGATTTCGGAACTTCGGACAAATCAATGTGTACATATACGTATTGATATTGTCCGAAGTCTCGAAATCCCGTCCCGAAATTCTTAATCCCAAATCCCAATATACACATATGATCTCACAGGGACCCCACTAGCAGAAGCGAATGGACGGAGCAGTGAGAAACTTTATATTTCTGCCTCAAAGAATCCAGGTTCCGGGAAAAATAGACAGTGCTAAGGGGTTGAAGGCACGGTTCACGATAATTTTGGTGTATCTATTTTCAAACCAATAATGAAAGTGATAGTCCAGAATAGTGAGAAGAGCCGAAGAAAACGCGAAAATCGGCGTGTTCTGAAAAATATAAAGTTAAAGAAGTGGTAGAATAAGGGTTGGGACGAGAACTGACTTCATACTTTGTATGAAACGGCTGTTTGAGCGAGCTACTAAATGCATGTGCCATTACTTACAGCTGGCTAGAGTAAGCTGCCTGCGTGCAACGCGTTCGCCCCGGTGCGAATGGTGCTAACTACAGTAGGTACACCATTCACAACGCTTCGTTAGCAACATTTCATTTGCGATAGTCACTTGTGTTCATGTATTGACAGAAGTTCCAATTGTAACCTTTAAGAGTACGATCTTTTACGAGAATCATTCAGTTCTGTGAAATTCAAGACTGCGCCGCATTATTCCATTTGTCTATTCGCCGATCTATTTCTTGCCTTTTTTCCCAACCTATATTCTTTTTATTTCAGGTAATCCTTACTGATGAGTACACCAATAAGAAGAATCGTAAAAGTCAAACTTATCGGATTGTCTACAGAAGCCACTCAAAGGCTCTCACAAAGGAAGAAGTTAATCAAGTTCATAAACAAATTACAGATGAATTATCAGAGCTTTATGATGTTACTTTGAGATAGCCATTGAATGATCACGCTTATCGATTAAAAGCCATTGTTTGCTCATTTTGTGGAAGATAGTACATTTGATGAAGGGTATACGAAATGAATTTGAACATTCTAGTGTGAAAAACACGTGAGGGTAGTTACATACTGTAGAGGCACGGCGTATGTATGTGTACCAGTCGGGCCGCCCAGCTAACGCCGGGCTTCCCTCCTTCTAATGGGTTCGCCCGGCTACGCCGGGCGCTCCTCCTTCCTCTGAGAAATTTGCTATGCGCAAATAACACTTCGGATTCTACTTTTTCTTTGAAAGCTGTACACCCTCAGTATTAGCTTCAAACTGTGCGCGATTTTTTCTGTAAGCCATCTTCGCTGTGTCCGAATAAAACATCGCATTATATCACAAAACTTATTTAGAGAATAAGTATTCAGACTTCATCGCGGCTGAGTCTACTATGTTAGTTACCATCAATGTTCCCAGCCAACTCCTTGTGCCTTCAAGCTTCAACGGTCTGGGTCCGAACCAACAGTATTTATTCACGCCCAGTCCTTTGGGGCGGAGTTTCGTCTTGCAACCTATCATCAGTGTTTCCACCCTGCCGCCTGTATTCCTCCCAAATTTGAACGCTCTCGGTCCAAGTTAAACCCCGCCCCTTGTGGGCGGAGTCCGGTCGGAGTCCATCATAAGTGTTTCCGCCCTGCCGCCTGTATTCCTACCAAATTTGAACGCTATAGGTCCAAGTTTAAGTTTTTCACACAAACCCCGCCCCTTGTGGGCGGAGTCCGGTCCTGCCACCCACCATAAGTGTTTCCACCCTGCCATCTGTATTCCTACCAAATTTGAACGCTATAGGTCCAAGTTTGAGTTTTTCACACAAACCCCGCCCCTTGTGGGCGGAGTCCGGTCCTGCCACCCACCATAAGTGTTTCCACCCTGCCGTCTGTATTCCTACCAAATTTGAACGCTCTAGGTCCAAGTTTAAGTTTTTCACACAAACTCCGCCCCTTGTAGGCGGAGTCCGGTCCTACCACCCACCATTAGTGTTCCCATCCTGCCCCCCTTACACCTACCAAATTTGAACTTTGTAGGTCGACGGAAACCGGAGTTATGAATTTGCACATTTATTTCGCACAAACCCCGCCCCCTGTGGGCGGAGTCCGGCCCCACCACCCACCATTAGTGTTCCCATCCTGCCCCCCCCCCCCTTACACCTACCAAATTTGAACTCTGTAGTTCGACGGGAACCGGAGTTATGAATTTGCGCTCAAACATTTATTTCGCACAAACCCCGCCCCCTGTGGGCGGAGTCCGGCCACACCACCCACCATTAGTGTTCCCATCCTGCCCCCCTTACACCTACCAAATTTGAACTCTGTAGGTCGACGGGAACCGGAGTTATGAATTTGCGGCCCAAAATTTCTATCGCGCACGCCCCGCCCCCTGTGGGCGGAGTCCGGCCCCACCACCCACCATTAGTGTTCCCATCCTGCCCCCCTTACACCTACCAAATTTGAACTCTGTAGGTCGACGGGAACCGGAGTTATGAATTTGCGGCCCAAAATTTCTATCGCGCACGCCCCGCCCCCTGTGGGCGGAGTCCGGCCCCACCACCCACCATTAGTGTTCCCATCCTGCCCCCCTTACACCTACCAAATTTGAACTCTGTAGGTCGACGGGAACCGGAGTTATGAATTTGCGGCCCAAAATTTCTATCGCGCACGCCCCGCCCCCTGTGGGCGGAGTCCGGCCCCACCACCCACCATTAGTGTTCCCATCCTGCCCCCCCTTACACCTACCAAATTTGAACTCTCTAGGTCGACGGGAACCGGAGTTATGAATTTCCGGTCAAACACACACATACACACACACACAAACACACAGACAAACCAACAGACACACTTAGCGCGTTATATATAGTAGGATGTAGCGTGGTCACTTAAATTGGCTAGTCAAACTCAGATTGTGCGCTATTGTTGGAATTTTAGTCCTATCCGTGCACTTGGGAGGATAACGCGACGTATCGTGGAACCCTGCTTGACAAGGGGCGGGGTGCGTTAGGAACGTAATGGTCGCGACGCGGTGAGAGGGGCGTCGCGCGCGAAGGAATGTAGCAGGATGCAGCAGTGGGTAAGAAATACAAGAACAAAAGTACTAATAGTAGAATTATGCATAAAATAATGATCGCATATCGATTGAGCTGTATGAAGAACGCTAGAGCTGTAATAACGGCGAATGAGTGGTCCGCGACAACCGCGTGCGGCGAATCGATTACCCTAAATCGTTCCTAACGCCCGTCTCCCGTAAAGCGAGTGCAACCATAACGTAAAACACTAAGCTATGTTGAGCTACGCTGAATTAGCACGGAATGACGGCCACAGTTTCATCCAGTGCCGTTTCATAAATGGAAAATCATATAGCCTAGATAAAAAGTGCAGATCCCTCCATGTGCTCATCAAAAGACTACATTCTTCCGTGAGGTGAACGATTGCGCCTGCTTCGTTCTCATTCCATATCCTTGGCTACTCTAATATGAAGGGAACCACCTGATTCCATATACAAAATGCGTTGGAATCCAGCAAGAGATGAGCGTTTTCTTCCCTAGCTATGACTCACTCATTCCTCGGACCCCTTCCCTTTCATTTCCGAACACCGTCCATGTGTGCAGGAAGACCAGGGCAGGTCATGCAGAAGCACCGGAGTTACTGTAGAATTCGAATCTAGTACATTAGACATGATGCCTCCCAGAATGTATGAGCAACTTGGTTGTTTGCTGACGGTGGTCTGCGCTACTAGTCAGTGAATTCTCCCAGATCGATGTAGTGATTTGTGACGACGTTTAAACCATTCAACCAATTTTTTGTATACTTTATCCAGTATGCATTTCAAGTTGCAAAACTGTTACTTGAGTGATTTTATGAATGCTCTCTCGCGGTATTTTTACACTCAAGCCAAGATAACATGTTTTATAGGTTGACGCAAATTGTTGTGGAACGGGATAGGCCTTGCTGTTGTGGTTAGGGGCAGGTTAGCACCATCAACTTCACTGGGCGGTCGCGCCTACTTCCGCTGGCTGTTTTACATACCTTACTTGTTCTTTCACCCTCTCATTGATTTGAGCTAGGATTTAATCAATCATGTCCCACTTCTCTCTTTTTCTCCACCACTATTTTGTAGACGCGAAAAAATCTCTGATAAACGTGGTATGAGATCAGATAAGTGGCTAGGACCACTCGTAGCAACCCCCTATAAATATGCTCTTAGGAGGACCCTGTAGTAAGGCTTCTAATTCACAATTCATAATACAGTATGAACTGGTAGACGGTTGCTAGTATCGTCTGATATCATAGTGCTGTAAAGGGTCCTATCACATCCATTGGTAATCCAGGATTCAAATCGCTATAAAATAATTGGTATTACTCCGCGAACTAGATACCATTGTTATGATCTGTGCTGTGTGTGCGATAACAGTACCATCACTACCTTTTGAAATTCCTCCAGAGTGGTACTACCCCAGTTGGTGGGTTTTCCATATCGTTATGGGCAAAATAAAAAACGTGCGGAGGTCCCGAAAATATAAGCACCAAAACTTGGAGACTTCTACGGTAGAAGTAAATTATCAAATTTACTATACCTCGTATAAATTAGTTGCACTAGAAGGTCTTCATGCAATATGCATAGTTACTGAAGTGAAACTCTCAATATCTTTCAGATAGCCGAGGCTCATTTAATGCCACTTGCAATCAGCGTGAGACGGAAGGCTCCCTCTGAAAGTCTTGCGTTTCCTATAGTATTGGAACAGTAGGCTATTAAACGATACAGTGAAGAAGATTCGATCGAAGACAGACCAGGAAGGGGCAGAAAGGCCAGGGTTTGTAAAAAAGGAACTACTAAAATGATCTGTTTGCGAGTCGATCGTGATCCTGGGTGACCTATCAAGAAGTTGGCAAAGGATAGGAATTTTTAAGTTTGTCGGTGGAGCGGACTTACAGGCAGAAGCCTCATTGCGATTCCAATTTTATGCAGGGATATTACTCGATTCCCATGTCTCGCAGGCAGTGTAGACTCAAAAAACGCAGGAAGTTGGGGGGGGGGACACGCAACACTTCATCAATTTCTTTAGTAAAAAAATTTTCACAAAAAACCAATTCTTAACAAATAAAACGATCGCGTTTTGGCTATAAATATCGGACGTGTAATCTTTCATAGAAAGGTGACTATAGGAACAGCGCGGGAGTCACTGGCAAGGGTGAGACACCCGGGTTTAGTCGGTGACGGCATGCAAAATGACAAAGACTTGTACTCAAAGGGCATACTGATGAAATTAATGAAGCATTGGTCCTATTCCAGTCTTTGAAACATTTTGCAGTCCTTCCAGCAGGACGGTACTCCAGCCCACAAGGCCAAGCTCGCTCAGGAGTGGTGCCGACGCTAGCTGCCCGACTTCATTAACAAAGAGGATTGGTCATCCTACTTCCTAGATGTCAACTCACTTGACTCCTCCACGTGTAAAAGAAGAGGATCTGTCGGGTTTGTAGTGACAGTTTGAACAACTGGGAAGATATGTAGGAGGACACCTACGTACAGCATGCGAGGAGCTTGTGAGTAAACTTTAGGCCTTGTTCACATTCCGGGGGGCGGGGGGGGGGGGGGGGTTTGAAACTTGATTGTAGCATGTTGTAAAACATAATGGTAGCTAACATGCATATAAATTCCAGTGTCATTCTCAGCTGGAAAGCTTTAAATATTATACACTGCCATGAACTGGCGCCCATAATTTTATGACACAGTATATACACATTTGCTAACAATATATGCTACAACATGCTACAACATGCTACAGTCACATTTCAGAATATCTTCCGTGAGCGTGGGTAGAAGCTCAAAGTTTGCTCTCGAATTCCTCGCATGTAGCACGCAAGTTCCTCCTCCATTCCTTCTCAACCGTTCTTCAGTCCCGGGTTGTTAGACTCCACATTGGGCCTGCAAATTCGACAGGTTTTCTTCTGATCAGCGACCAAACGGAGTCAAGTGGAATAATATTTTAGAAGCAGGATGACCATTGTTTTCCGTTAATAAAGTTACTCCTAAAAGAGCTTGTATAAGAATAAACAGTTGTAGGTGTCATCTAACGTGCAAGAATACAGGGAGTGTAGCGAAAACATGGAGGTCATGTAGTAGGAGGGGTGTGCGAATATTTTTTCGATCGCACCTAATCAAGCTCGCCTCGCACCTAGGCGCGAAGTGACCTTAATTAGGTGCGAAGGCTCCGCGGTAATCACGCTGCCCGCACTCGCTACTAATCGAGTTAAAACTTGTCATTCAAGGAGGATAAGGACAATTTAAAAAAATGGAAATATTATTAAAAAATGTTTTTTTCTTAAAAGAAAAAGTTAAAATATCAATGTCAACGGTCTTGAGAAAATTATTTACACGCGAAATAAATGAATTCAATGTATTTCATTTCAAGCTCGTGGAAAATGGATAAAACAGTTTAGTTCACTTCTTTTTTCAGTGTTTTCGCTTATTTGCGATATCAAGCAACCTTTATAGAAGATGTTGTTCTCTAGAGTTGTTTTATATTGGGACTACTCACCATTGAGAGGTCATTGAACGCCCTACGGCTCACCACGCTGGCCATTTCACAGTTTTTACGGCATTCAGCAAGTCTTCAGGCTAAATTCAGCACCTTCAAAAGAGGTCATCGAGGACTATTTAACTAGTTGGGTGAGTGTTTTAACTACCACTGCTTTCTTTACCATGTATTCTGGAGACACACTGTACTGTTTCGATGAACTTGCAGGGTGTCCTCCCGCTCCGAACTATTTAGGAGTGCACGGTTCATGTGGCCCATTTCCTCCACTGTCCGAACTTTTCACTTTTCACTCCGAAGCCCCAGCACCACAAAATAATTTTTTTGGAAGTTCTGCGTCTACACAGCCTCCTCCAATGCAGCTGGATCCTGCATCACAACCTTCGCCGATGCAGCTGGATCCCGCATTACAACCCTCTTCCTGCACGTTTCCTGCACCCGTACAGCCTTCTCCGATGGAGCTGAATTCCGTTGCACAGCAATCGCTCTACACGTTTCCAGCACCCTCACAGCCTTCCACAATGCAGCTGAATCCCGTAACACAACCTTCCCTCTGCACGTGATGAACTTCAACAGCAAGGAGCAAGCCGCCAGGAAATACAAGAATTCTGTATAAAGATGTCCAGATTTGTAACAAACAAAACTATCTGAGTTTTTTTACTTATGCATTCTTATTACTATTATTGAATTGAACTGATTTCTCCCACATCACACAAAATTTATTCACAAAATATATTGAATTCATTTATTATGCGTGTAAATAAAACTCTCAAGACAGTTGACATTGATATTCTAACTTTATCTTTCAAGAAAAAAACATTTTTTAATAATATTTCCATTTTTTAAAATTGTCCTTATCCTCCTTGAATGACAAGTTTTAACTCGATTATTAGTGAGTGCGGGCAGCGTGATTACCGCGGAGTCTTCGCACCTAATTAAGGTCACTTCGCGCCTAGGTGCGAGGCGAGCTTGATTAGGTGCGATCGAAAAAATATTCCCGTACCCTAGTAGGAGTAGGGTTTAGCAGCAACTAGTGACAAGCCTAGGAATATATAATAAGTACAGGATGACCCATATGAAGTGTGACGGGCAATAAAAAATCGATTTCTGGGCTTATTGTTTTTTTCTTTCGCTATATTATGTGACTATTTTATTTTCCTGCGTTTTTTGAACCTGTTGTGAGCACTCTTCTTCGCTATTCCTTGGTCAACATAGTTTCGCTTGAACATCGCTCAGCACTGATCGCGATGTACAGTACCAAAGAGCACCGAATGGCCCATCCATTGGTGAAACACCGATTTAACTTTGAATGCAATATTTGATCCGAATGTGTAAACTGCCCTCGAGCTTGCTTTAGCGCCAGCTACATCGATTTCGACAGAAAAAGTGGGCATAGAAATTCGCCTTCTAACCGTGAGATGCAAATATAACAGATGCTGACAGAATCGGCTCTAGCAAACAGCGGAACAAACAAATCAAGCCTTTGTTCTCTTTTAAAGTGTCGTTACATGTCTTTTTCTTTTCTTTATCGCAAAATTTCGATCATACTTAATTGAAGTTACTTAAAAATGAATGGTTCTGGGAAAATCGCTCAACATCTTCAGAAACCACTCGACACCACGGTTGAGCAGCTTGTCGGCAAAAGGGTTGAGCTCTGGGGAAGACGCTGAGTGCCACCTTGACATGGGCCTTGCCTCGAAGTCTATTCGATTCAGCTTCTCTTCAACAATTTCCTTCATTTCCATAAGTTTTACTAAGGAAACAGCTCAAATGAATACCTGATGGTTGCCCTACTGCTACCTCTCATCACTTCTAAAACATACCTTTTTGAATAATTTTCCTCCACATCCCTGCTAGCAGCTGTGCACTCGTATTGTGCTTATTGTAAGACCGAACTTGCTTATGCAGGATTAACGAGGGTGTGACTCAGCGGCTGCGTGCAGATTTGCGCTGCCCGTCGTGAGACATGCTGTCCTTGCGCCACTTCTACCTCTTCATAGCACATCAACACGCATTCGCTTTGATTGCCCGGTGATTTGCTTCTAGTACAACCTTGCTTTCCGATTTTTCACTGCAGTTATCATTTCCACTACCCGATTTTGGGCTTTTTTGCAAAGTTTGCCAGAAGTGGTGTAGTTGTAAGTGGCGCACTATCACAGGCGCATGATCGCGGTTTCAATTCATAGATCGACATCCGCCTAAGCCAACCTAGCCTTCCGGGATCGGTCAACTGGGTTCTCCATACACTTTCCAAGAGCCATATATGTGGGAGAATTGGAAGTAGAAAAACCCGGAGCAACAAAAGAAGAGGATTGAAAATTCGAATTCTTAACGAATGACAGGTAGGATACAAGACCTGTTATTGCGTTCAACAATTCATCACGATTCATTTGCGTCGAGTATGATTTTGAACTTAGTGTGAGTGAAGAAGCGAGATTTCGACTTAACAAATCTAAAGAGAAAACGGCTACTAATTGTAATCAACTATGGGAGCTGGGGAATTAGTTTTGAGATACAGTTTATTTTAAGAAGGCAGTAACTTGGTGGGAAGGTCAACGAAGAAGATGGGGTAAAGTGGAGTGAGGTGGGTACTTCAAATCTGTGATTTCAATCTGTACTGGCATCGCGCTGTGTATGTCTATACAGTAATCGGAGGTGAGGATGTATTTGAGAGACCGCCACTTTTTTTTAACATCGAGCGCTAGAGCGCATATAAAGGGATTAGCCCATAATCGTGCTCAGGGACGTTAGTCGAGAACATACCGTTTTTCGAGCTGAGCTTCAGAATGAGCACCGAGGTGGGTGAGTCAACTGAATATTCAATTTACACCCCATTCTAGCTTTTTGCACGAGGTAATCATCTCACCTGCACTCAACGCTCCTCCCCTCCTGAGGCCTAAATAAAAACAATATCCTTTCGCCTGAAACCGACTCTCAGCATTGGTAAGATCGGCTACCCTCCTTTGCACTCAAGCCCACAGTGCTAAATAAAAGTGATATCCCTAACTACATTCTCTAAATACTTTGTAAAAGTAAGGGTTTAGGCCCGACGTAAGCCGAGCGACCCGAATGGTACTAATAAAGCAGCGAAATCCACACACTAACTAAACACTAACGGCAACCATAGAACAAGAGTACCGCAGAGATAGCCAATCGATCTCTTTAAAGGCACAGTTTACGATAATTTCAAGGTACTCGTTTTTGTGCGAAAAGTTTAGAGCAAAAAGTTTTGTCCGAATAATGTAGAATGTAATCTGCAGTGATTCAGTGAAGGATAATCTTGTAAATATTATATTTGTGCTGTTCATACGCACAACAGATTTATTCACAAGCTCGTTCAATATGTAACTTGCTTAAATTCTCTTGAGTGAGCACGGTTGGCCCATGCAGGTTTCTGAAAGTACACCATTTATTTGACCGCAAAAATGGAAAAAATACTTTGATTGCAAAAAGGGCCGAGGAGGGAATGTGCGGTCTCTAGAATGTCACGGGCGAATCGCTCGGAAATTGCTAAATAGAAATCGCGTTCTTCCGAAGGCGTCAATCTAGCCCTCTGTTTTAGTGAGGCTGACGACACAGCTCGAAGTCAGATTATCTCAACGGTATTCCTTTCAAAATACTTCCAAAAGGACGAGGAAGGAGCGGTCGCGCAAGTTGGCAGTGGGTGCCTGAAAGATTCTTCTATGCCGCTGGCACTACCCGTCAGAGGCAAAAGAGCGGTTTCGGAAGTCCGCTTTTTCAACAAAAGAGTGTAATTCGCTTTTTCAGTCCTGGAGGACAGGAAGCATCGACGACATTAGTAACCCTCTCCGCTGTCTTCAGACAGTAGTTTTCCACGACTTCAGAGCGTATCTTTCCATCAACATTCTAGTTTTCCATACAGAGACCAAAAATCGCGGATTGTGCCCCTGACGAAAAATGACGCACACAAATAAAACTGCCACAAACATGGATTCAACTTACCATAGTGCCAATATCCAGGCTTTTTTGTGGGTCCATTCAAGTATTTTTTGAGTAAATCATTCATTCTCTTGAATCTAGCGTTTTCACTGAAGCACGCAGAATTTTGGTCAAAGAGAGTCAGGATGTGAGAATGTGGTTGTAGCTTACTGTTTGCCTTCTCCCTTCAGATCGTTTGGCTTTGGAGTGAACGCCACTGGTGGTACAGGGTTCCCATGAGCTGGAAAATGCACTTTCTTAGAAGTTGATTATAGGCACTTGTAGCAGTGGTATTCAAAACGTTAGGTAAGCGAGTTATACTTAATGGGCAGCGCTCACCTTGAATAAAGACATTTGCTACAAGGAGAACCAATACTGTGACAGCTAATGACATTTCGAATGTAAGTGCTACTTTTGGGTTTCTCGCCTATTTATATACCAGTTAATGACGGTGAGGATGGCATTCTTCAGCATCTGCTATGCAGAAAATGAAATATACATACTGTCGTGTCCTCTGTATGAACAAATAGATCGCATAGAACACAATTCGCAAAAACTCTACAGCTGCATAGAAGATGCTGAAGAATGTCGTTATTACCGTCACCACTTGGTATATAAATAGAAGAGAAGCCCAAAAGTATCACTAACGTTCGAAATGTCATTAGCCGTCACAGTATTGGTTCTCCTTGTAGCGAATGTCTTTATTCAAGGTGAGCGCTGCTCATGAAGTATTTGATTACCTAACGCTCTGTATACCACTGCTACAAGTGCCTATGGCAATACTTCCGAGAAAGTGCCCTTTCCAGCTCATGGGAACCCTGTGCCACCAGTGGCTTTCACTCCGAAGCCAAACGATCTGAAGGGAGAAGCCAAACAGTGAGTACCTACCGTTTTCTCACATGCTGGTTCTCTTTGACCAAAATTCTGTGGAGTTTCAGGGAAAACGCTAGATTCAAGAGAATGAATGATTTACTCGAAAAATACTTGAGTGGACCCACAAAAAAGCCTGGATATTGGCACTATGGTAGGTTGAATCCATGTTTGTGGCAGTTTTATTTGTGTACGTCATTCTTCGTCAGGGGCACAATCCGCGATTTTTGGTCTCTGTATGGAAAACTAGAATGTTGATGGGAAGATACGCTCTGAAGTCATGGCAAACTACTGTCTGAAGACGGCGTAGAGGGGTACTAATGTCGTCGATGCTTCCTGTCCTCCAGGACTGAAAAAGCGAATTACTGAACCCACTCTTATGTTGAAAAAGCGAATTTCTGAACCCGCTTTTTGCTTCTGAGGGGTAGTGCCAGCGGCATAGAAGCCTCGTTCAGGCACCCACTGTCAACTTGCGCGACCTCAAAGGTCGTTCCTCTTTCTTTTTTATGCTTTTTGAAAGGGATTCCGTCGAGATAATCTGACTTTGAGCTATGTCCTCAGCCTCACTAAAACAGAGGGCTCGACTGACGCCTTTGGAAGAACGCGATTTCTATTTAGCAGTTTCCGAGCGATTCGCCCGTGACATTCTAGAGACCGCACATGCCGTCCTTGGCCCTTCTTGCAATCAGAGTATTTTTTCCATTTTTGCGGTCAAATGAATGGCGTACTTTCAGAAACCTGCATGGGCCAACCGTGCTCACTCAAGAGGATTTGAGCAAGTTACATACTGAACGAGCTTTTGAATAAATCTGTTGAGCGTATGAACAGTGCAAACATAATGTTCACAAAAATATCCTTTACTGAATCACTGTTGCAGATTATATTCTGCGTGAGTGCCTAAAACTCACAACACTGAAATTTTCTTCAATCAGCGCTGACTTGAACCTCCGTCATAGTAGCTCAAGCAAAGAAAATTTCATGTTGCCGAGCATGGTTGTGCTTCTCACTGTTGTTCGTCTTCATATTCTCGATCAATTAGCTGTGACCCTGTGACACATATTTGGCGTTCAGTTCAATAAGTTTTCAGAAATCTCAGAATCCTTTAAAAATCTTTCATGCAAAACCCCCCTCTTCTGTGCCCACATCGTGCACGTTGTTCCGATATTTTTGCTGTTGAACCCTTCACTTTTATATAAACCAAGCGCCGTCAACAACCTCTTTGATCCTTTTGATCATTCGTCTGGTCTGCACCACGACTAACGACTCCATCCGTCATCGTCACGAGGCAGATAGTCTAGCGGATCGTCCTCGCTCAAGTAACACAAAGCAAAGAACCTCTTTCGCTCAGGCCTCCGTGAAAAATTCTGACCAATGGCTGGCGAAAGCGATGGTGTTTTTTATGGTTTCGAGAGATCCATACAGTACCCGGGCCGATTTAAGTCTCATCCCAAAATAGTCAGACGTGTCCGGTGTCTCGGATGTTTGATCGCTGACAGAGCTAGCTCCAAACACCAAATTCCATTTGCGCTTTTTTGCTTGCGGAATGGCGAAATCCTGGTTGTGTAGTTTTACACCCTCAACAGGTTCAGCAGTATTCATTTTAAGATATACTGGCTGTTTTGCAGAGGTAGCGAAGCATCATTAGTTGAGTAGAAATATCTCTGTTTCAAGCAGGAATGGAATGTTCTCGGTCTTCTTAATTATGAGTCGTGGTTATTATTGTAGTGGAATGGTCAAGAACACTACAATGGGAAACAGCAAAAATGAAGTCGGCACAACATATCAAGCCACTTTGGCCGCTAGTCCTTGTCGAATTTGACAATTATTGAAGTCTTTTTTTTCTTATATAAAAGTGTTCTACAAATGTTCGGCCGTATAGTGAAGAAGCTGTCCTGCTGCGGAGGGTGTTATTCCTCATGCTCATTGCCTTGGTACTATCAGTTATGAGAGAGCTGGACGGAACTGAAAGGTTTAGTGTTGTGAATGATTTTAGAGAGATGAATACGATTTGAACGGGGGTGCCACTGGAAACTGCCCACTCTGTCGGCTGAGCTGACCACGGACATTCGAATGCAGGCGACAGGCCCCGTGACAGGCCCGCCTACGAACACCCCAGTCACATCAAAAATGTTAATGTCACTTAAAGAATCTCGATGTAATGCCACGGTGTCCGCGGGAGCCGACGCGCACTTGCAAGGCCCGGTAAGTGTGAAAAGTATGCGAGGGTCTCCGGTGCAAGGACGGCATCGGGGGGCAACTAGGCTAGTCCAAAAGTCCCGCATCGTACGGAAGACTCGCGTTGCGACGTTAAATGTTGGCACATTAACGGGACGCTCGTATGAGTTAGCAGAAGCACTAGAGCGTCGAAGAATTGATTTCTGTGCCGTGCAGGAAACGAGGTGGTCCTGCTGCAAATCGAGGGACATTGGCCACGACTTCAAAGCCGTTCTCTGTGGTGGACCCAAAACCACCAACGTTGTTGGCATAATTGTCTCTGGAAGGTTCCGTGATTCGATAGTGGGCGTGGAGCGCTTCGATGATCGCTTATGAAGATCATTGTGGTCATCGAATGCCAAAAGTACCATTTCTTCTCAGCGTATGCTCCACATGCTGGATGCTCCGAACAAACCAAGGACAAGTTCTGGAACCTGCTAGATGAAAAGACAGCTGAAGTACCGTTACAGGAAGCACTAATTGTCGCGGGTGATCTTAATGGTCAGGTAATACTGATGGTGAGCGAATTCTTGAATATGCAGATTCGCATAATCTCGTCATTGTAAACACGAAATTCCGTAAGCGTGACTCTCATCTCATTACCTTCTATAGCGGTGAAAACAGAACACAAAGCTATTTCGTCCTTGTCAGGCACCGCGATCAGGGACTCGTAACAGACGCGAAGACAGTACCTTATAAAACGGTCGCTACACAACATCGACCGCTGATTTGTACGCTAAGGATCGCCCCGCCGAAAACAAAATTCGCCGAAAGGTGTGGGCCAGCGAGAATCAAGTGGTGGCGACTAAAGGAAAAAGAAAAAGAATCGGCCGTCGTCTCCCGCATTCTATTAACGGCGGTAACGACTGTCGATGAAACTTGGAAGAGTGCTGTCGAAGCGATAACCCGGGTTGCACGGTCGGAGCTCGGCATGACCAAGCCTGGACGACGAAAGATTGACAAACAAACATGGCTGTGGACGGATCATGTCAGGGATAAAGTACGTGAGAAGAAAAAGCAGTACCGCGCATTCCTCTCGGAAAAGACAGCCGATAATTGGCGGCGCTATCAGATCGCGAAGAAAGAGGCGAAGAAGGTCGTTGCTTCTGTGAAGGCAGCTCATTTTGCCGAATTGAACGAGAAGCTCGAGTCTCGCGACGGTGAGCGGTATGTTTACCGACTCGCAAAGACCCGCCATCGCCAGACCGAGGATATAGAAAGGTTCTTCGGCATAAATGACGAGAATGGTCATCTCCTGACGGACCGCAAGCAAACACTGAAACGATGGCGAGAGTACTTCGAAAACAACTCGTTAGTCGAATTTGCTCATCCCGCCATCCCTTGCGCTCCGCCAGTATACGGTTCTGTCCAGAAGATAACCGTGAGGGAGACAATTACGGCTATGAAGAGGATGAAATCAGGCAAAGCAACTGGTCCTGACGACTTAGCAGCGGAAATCGAAATGCTGGAATCCTGCAGGGTTTGACGGACTTCTTCAACCAGGTCTTCGCAAAGAAGGTGACTAAGAGCTGGCAACAGAGCACGACGATCCCTATCTGGAAAAAGAAGGGCAGTCCCGGAGACTGCGCTTGCTATCGTCCAATTCGCCTGCTCTCGCACAGCATGAAAATCTTTGAGCGAGTTGTGGACAGTCGTATCCGCGACATCGTCGAGCTGACCACCAATCAGTGTGGTTTTGTGTCTGGTTGCAGCACCATTGATGCCATACACGCCACTCGCCTTCTACTAGAAAAGCATCGCGAAAAACGAAGACCGGTACATCTTGCCTTTCTAGACTTGGAGAAGGCTTTCGAACGCGTTCCGCGTGACGTTATATGGTATGCCTTACGACAGCATGGCGTTCCCGAAGAGCTTATTGAGTGGGTGCGCATCCTTTACACTAGCCCAAAGAGCCGAGTGCAAACGGCAGCGGGCACATCGACGGATTTTCCCATCTCCGTCGGAGTACACCAGGGCTCTGCGTTATCCCCACTACTTTTTGTTGTCGTCATGGATGCCATTACAAAAGACCTCCAGAAGCCGGCTCCATGGACGCTTCTTTATGCCGATGATGTGATGCTAGCCAGCGAAGACAAAAGCGAACTCGAGTCACAGGTGCAGACCTGGTCCGACCGTCTGGCTAGGTTCGGGCTCAGGTTAAACGTTAAAAAGACTGAGTACTCGACAACTGATTCGAGCGAGCCAGGCTCTATCAAGATCAATGGCACTGAGCTCACACGGACAACAACCTTCGAGTACCTTGGATCGGCAATTGCGTCTGACGGCAGCCTGGGTTTTGAAACGAATTTTCGCGTGAATGCAGCGTGGTTGAAGTGGCGCTCAATGACTGGCGTATTCCGCGATAAGAACATCCCTGAGCGTCTCAAATCAAAAATCTACAGAACCGTCATCCGACCCGTCGCGATTTACGGCGCCGAGTGCTGGCTACGAACAAAGAAGTAGAAGCTCGTCTCAGTGTGATGGAGACCAAGATGCTGCATTGGACAGCCGGAGTAACACGACTAGACCGCATAAGTAATGACGCCATCAGGGAGCGATTCGGTGTAGCGCCCATTGTCGATAAAATGCGCGAAGCCCGACTCCGCCGGTATGGCCACGTTCTCCGCGCGGATGAAGGCAGTGTTCGTAAGATCGGTCTTAACCTAGATGTGTCCGGAAAGCGGCCTAGGGGGCGCCCAAAGCAGCGATTGGCTCGATACGTTGCACGAAGACCTCAAAACGAATAACATAAACCCCGATCAAGCGTTTAATCGGTAGGTGGAGTCAACATATCAGAAAAGCGGACCCCGCCTACATGCGGGACAGGCGCTAAAAATAAGAAGAAGAAGAATACGATTTGAACGATGTATATCACAGGCCAGGATGAACTTATGAAATTGTTATTGCTTGCGAGTTGTGCATGTGACTGCCTTTGAAACCGTGGTATACCAGGTTGAGCAATTGAATGCTCTGTAGATTGTTGAGGAGAGTCGGGTTTTTCATATTTATGGCAAAAACGCACGTTTGTTTGCACCAAAAAGACCAATCACAAAAATCTGGCGCTCGAGTCGCGTTCTGAGCTTTTCGACCGATTTGAATTCCTTCGCACGTTTGGCCGGAGCAGCTACGGCTTCCCAAGCAGTGGCGATCAGATTTCACGTGAAAGGTGTGATCGCGGGTAAAATATGGATTTTTCGTTTACATTTATGAATAGCACTGTTCAGACGAAGATGGATAGTCCCTGCTGTGTTATTCTTGGAATCTCGCAAAAGGATGCTGACTCTGGCTGATCGGACCGAGATGAAATATTACCGCTTGTCCATTGTGCAATTTCGTTGAGCTGGCAAATGCAGGACTTGTTTGTTATGTTGTCGATACCCTAATAAGAGGATGACCTATGTGCATATATAGCCATGATCGATAAAGGTCTTGATGGGTTAATCAATCTTGTCTGAGGGATGTGCTCACGCATTCTACTTCAATTCACAATCGTATTGGCGTATTGAATGCGGCCTTCCCAGTGACGTGTGGTGGTAATACGATGTACAATTCAGTGCTTTCATCCTTTTAGACGTGGTACCAATTGACCGATCCCGTAGCGAAGGATGGCTTGGTAGGCCTGGGCGGATATCGATCCGGGATTCAAACTTGCGAACACCTGTCATTTTACCACCTCCGTCCAAATGTAGCCATATCAGCGATAATTGCCTCGCTTCGAATGGATTCGGATCGCGGACACCTCCTCTATTACGGAACCTGCGAAAGCGACTATAAGAGGCGGTTACACCCGATTCTATTCCATACTGATCACGGAGATTTTTTCTGGGAAAGACAACAGATTTTTGGTATCCCATCGCATGCAAGCGTGAAGAGGAGATACCAATTCGTAAAATATGAGTGTGAATAGCTGGTTTGCCGGCGTGGAATCGAGCGAGCAGCAAGCACTCATCAACTAGCATTAGACTTGCGAAAGATTTAGACGATATTGGTGATTACATCCAAATCTGCCTACTGTCTCTGATCTGTAAATTTTTCAGATGATTCATGACAGGATCGGCAGGATACTAGATGAGAGACAGCCATGATAGCAAGCCCTGTTGGATCAAATTTACACTTTCACAAGATTTGCTGAATTATGGCGAGAGTATAGGATGTCTTAATATCCGAAATTCACAGATTTGATGAAGTCCTCTGATTCATCAAGGCAGAACTGGGGAACATTTGGCAACAGAGATATTTCTACTCAACTAATGATGCTTCGCTACCTCTGCAAAACAGCCAGTATATCTTAAAATGAATACTGCTGAACCTGTTGAGGGTGTAAAACTACACAACCAGGATTTCGCCATTCCGCAAGCAAAAAAGCGCAAATGGAATTTGGTGTTTGGAGCTAGCTCTGTCAGCGATCAAACATCCGAGACACCGGACACGTCTGACTATTTTGGGATGAGACTTAAATCGGCCCGGGTACTGTATGGATCTTTGAAACCATAAAAAACACCATCGCTTTCGCCAGCCATTGGTCAGAATTTTTCACGGAGGCCTGAGCGAAAGAGGTTCTTTGCTTTGTGTTACTTGAGCGAGGACGATCCGCTAGACTATCTGCCTCGTGACGATGACGGATGGAGTCGTTAGTCGTGGTGCAGACCAGACGAATGATCAAAAGGATCAAAGAGGTTGTTGACGGCGCTTGGTTTATATAAAAGTGAAGGGTTCAACAGCAAAAATATCGGAACAACGTGCACGATGTGGGCACAGAAGAGGGGGGTTTTGCATGAAAGATTTTTAAAGGATTCTGAGATTTCTGAAAACTTATTGAACTGAACGCCAAATATGTGTCACAGGGTCACAGCTAATTGATCGAGAATATGAAGACGAACAACAGTGAGAAGCACAACCATGCTCGGCAACATGAAATTTTCTTTGCTTGAGCTACTATGACGGAGGTTCAAGTCAGCGCTGATTGAAGAAAATTTCAGTGTTGTGAGTTTTAGGCACTCACGCAGAATATAATCTGCAACAGTGATTCAGTAAAGGATATTTTTGTGAACATTATGTTTGCACTGTTCATACGCTCAACAGATTTATTCAAAAGCTCGTTCAGTATGTAACTTGCTCAAATCCTCTTGAGTGAGCACGGTTGGCCCATGCAGGTTTCTGAAAGTACGCCATTCATTTGACCGCAAAAATGGAAAAAATACTCTGATTGCAAGAAGGGCCAAGGACGGCATGTGCGGTCTCTAGAATGTCACGGGCGAATCGCTCGGAAACTGCTAAATAGAAATCGCGTTCTTCCAAAGGCGTCAGTCGAGCCCTCTGTTTTAGTGAGGCTGAGGACATAGCTCAAAGTCAGATTATCTCGACGGAATCCCTTTCAAAAAGCATAAAAAAGAAAGAGGAACGACCTTTGAGGTCGCGCAAGTTGACAGTGGGTGCCTGAACGAGGCTTCTATGCCGCTGGCACTACCCCTCAGAAGCAAAAAGCGGGTTCAGAAATTCGCTTTTTCAACATAAGAGTGGGTTCAGTAATTCGCTTTTTCAGTCCTGGAGGACAGGAAGCATCGACGACATTAGTACCCCTCTACGCCGTCTTCAGACAGTAGTTTGCCATGACTTCAGAGCGTATCTTCCCATCAACATTCTAGTTTTCCATACAGAGACCAAAAATCGCGGATTGTGCCCCTGACGAAGAATGACGTACACAAATAAAACTGCCACAAACATGGATTCAACCTACCATAGTGCCAATATCCAGGCTTTTTTGTGGGTCCACTCAAGTATTTTTCGAGTAAATCATTCATTCTCTTGAATCTAGCGTTTTCCCTGAAACTCCACAGAATTTTGGTCAAAGAGAACCAGCATGTGAGAAAACGGTAGGTACTCACTGTTTGGCTTCTCCCTTCAGATCGTTTGGCTTCGGAGTGAAAGCCACTGGTGGCACAGGGTTCCCATGAGCTGGAAAGGGCACTTTCTCGGAAGTATTGCCATAGGCACTTGTAGCAGTGGTATACAGAGCGTTAGGTAATCAAATACTTCATGAGCAGCGCTCACCTTGAATAAAGACATTCGCTACAAGGAGAACCAATACTGTGACGGCTAATGACATTTCGAACGTTAGTGATACTTTTGGGCTTCTCTTCTATTTATATACCAAGTGGTGACGGTAATAACGACATTCTTCAGCATCTTCTATGCAGCTGTAGAGTTTTTGCGAATTGTGTTCTATGCGATCTATTTGTTCATACAGAGGACACGACAGTATGTATATTTCATTTTCTGCATAGCAGATGCTGAAGAATGCCATCCTCACCGTCATTAACTGGTATATAAATAGGCGAGAAACCCAAAAGTAGCACTTACATTCGAAATGTCATTAGCTGTCACAGTATTGGTTCTCCTTGTAGCAAATGTCTTTATTCGAGGTGAGCGCTGCCCATTAAGTATAACTCGCTTACCTAACGTTTTGAATACCACTGCTACAAGTGCCTATAATCAACTTCTAAGAAAGTGCATTTTCCAGCTCATGGGAACCCTGTACCACCAGTGGCGTTCACTCCAAAGCCAAACGATTTGAAGGGAGAAGGCAAACAGTAAGCTACAACCACATTCTCACATCCTGACTCTCTTTGACCAAAATTCTGCGTGCTTCAGTGAAAACGCTAGATTCAAGAGAATGAATGATTTACTCAAAAAATACTTGAATGGACCCACAAAAAAGCCTGGATATTGGCACTATGGTAAGTTGAATCCATGTTTGTGGCAGTTTTATTTGTGTGCGTCATTTTTCGTCAGGGGCACAATCCGCGATTTTTGGTCTCTGTATGGAAAACTAGAATGTTGATGGAAAGATACGCTCTGAAGTCGTGGAAAACTACTGTCTGAAGACAGCGGAGAGGGTTACTAATGTCGTCGATGCTTCCTGTCCTCCAGGACTGAAAAAGCGAATTACACTCTTTTGTTGAAAAAGCGGACTTCCGAAACCGCTCTTTTGCCTCTGACGGGTAGTGCCAGCGGCATAGAAGAATCTTTCAGGCACCCACTGCCAACTTGCGCGACCGCTCCTTCCTCGTCCTTTTGGAAGTATTTTGAAAGGAATACCGTTGAGATAATCTGACTTCGAGCTGTGTCGTCAGCCTCACTAAAACAGAGGGCTAGATTGACGCCTTCGGAAGAACGCGATTTCTATTTAGCAATTTCCGAGCGATTCGCCCGTGACATTCTAGAGACCGCACATTCCCTCCTCGGCCCTTTTTGCAATCAAAGTATTTTTTCCATTTTTGCGGTCAAATAAATGGTGTACTTTCAGAAACCTGCATGGGCCAACCGTGCTCACTCAAGAGAATTTAAGCAAGTTACATATTGAACGAGCTTGTGAATAAATCTGTTGTGCGTATGAACAGCACAAATATAATATTTACAAGATTATCCTTCACTGAATCACTGCAGATTACATTCTACATTATTCGGACAAAACTTTTTGCTCTAAACTTTTCGCACAAAAACGAGTACCTTGAAATTATCGTAAACTGTGCCTTTAAAGAGATCGATTGGCTATCTCTGCGGTACTCTTGTTCTATGGTTGCCGTTAGTGTTTAGTTAGTGTGTGGATTTCGCTGCTTTATTAGTACCATTCGGGTCGCTCGGCTTACGTCGGGCCTAAACCCTTACTTTTACAAAGTATTTAGAGAATGTAGTTAGGGATATCACTTTTATTTAGCACTGTGGGCTTGAGTGCAAAGGAGGGTAGCCGATCTTACCAATGCTGAGAGTCGGTTTCAGGCGAAAGGATATTGTTTTTATTTAGGCCTCAGGAGGGGAGGAGCGTTGAGTGCAGGTGAGATGATTACCTCGTGCAAAAAGCTAGAATGGGGTGTAAATTGAATATTCAGTTGACTCACCCACCTCGGTGCTCATTCTGAAGCTCAGCTCGAAAAACGGTATGTTCTCGACTAACGTCCCTGAGCACGATTATGGGCTAATCCCTTTATATGCGCTCTAGCGCTCGATGTTAAAAAAAAGTGGCGGTCTCTCAAATACATCCTCACCTCCGATTACTGTATAGACATACACAGCGCGATGCCAGTACAGATTGAAATCACAGATTTGAAGTACCCACCTCACTCCACTTTACCCCATCTTCTTCGTTGACCTTCCCACCAAGTTACTGCCTTCTTAAAATAAACTGTATCTCAAAGTTAATTCCCCAGCTCCCATAGTTGATTACAGTTAGTAGCAGTTTTCTCTTTAGATTTGCGAAATCTCGCTTCTTCACTCACACTAAGTTCAAAATCATACTCGACGCAAATGAATCGTGATGAATTGTTGAACGCAATAATAGGTCTTGTATCCTACCTGTCATTCGTTAAGAATTCGAATTTTCAATCCTCTTCTTTTGTTGCTCCGGGTTTTTCTACTTCCAATTCTCCTACATATATGGCTCTTGGTGGCTCTTGGAAAGTGTATGGAGAACCCAGTTGACCGACCCCTGAAGGACGGAAGGCTAGGTTGGCCTAGGCGGAGTCGATCCAGAATTTGAACTCGCGACCATGCGCTTGTTAAAGTGCGCCACTTACCACTACACCACTTTTGGCAAACTTTGCAAAAAAAGCCCAAAATCAGGTAGTCGAAATGATAACTGCAGTGCAACATCTTAAAGTAAGATTGTATTAAAAGCAATTCAGTGGGCAATCAAAGCGAAAGCGTGTTGACCTGCTGTGAAGAGGTATAAGTGGCGCAAGGCGAAGACAACATGTCTCACGACGGGCAGTGCAAAATCTGAGTGCAGTCGCTGCTGAGTCGCACCCTCTTAATCCTACATGAGCGAATTGGGTTTTACAATAAGCACAATACGAGTGCACAGCTGCTAGCCGAGGAGTGGAGAAAAATTATTCACAAAGGTATGATTTAGAACTAATGAGAAGTAGTTTACGTAGGACAACTATGAGGCGTCCATTTGTGCTGTTTCACAATTGAATCTTATGGAGAACAAAGAAGTTAATGACGAGAAGCTGAATAGATAGGCTCGAGACCAAGGCCTATGCTATGTCAAGGTGGCACTTGGCGTCCTCTCAAAGCTTATCCCTTAGACCGAAAAGCTGCTCAACCGTGGTGTGACTGGTGACTGGTGATGGTGACCAAAGTTCCCGAGAGCTGTTCATTTTTGAAATAACCACAATAGTGCGATCGAAAGTTCGCGAGAAAGAAAGGAAAAAGGCGTGCGACGATCCATTAGAAGAGAACAATCGCTTGATTTACATTTTGTGATTGTTTATTAGAATCGATTCTGTCAACAATTGTTATGGCTGCGGCTCACCGTTAGAAGAGTTTCCAGCCCTCTTGTTCTATCATCTCCGATGTTGCAGGCCTCACAGGGTCATTCTTCACATTAGAATATTATATTCAAAAGTTAAATTCCTGTCTCACTAATACAATGATTGTATATGCAAGTTGATGAGTTCTGCTAATGAGTAACTCGATTGCTCGAATGGAATTGGAGAGGGTTAGCCAGAGAGGGATCCGTTCCAAATGGTGAAAGGTTGCATGATATTATGTGTGTATGGAGTTTTCTGTTCACATAAAAAGGAAGGCATAACACTAATTGAGAAGGCTCAAAACAGCTACACCAGGGAAATGCTGGTCCGTCAAGGGGCTTGGCTTTTTGTGTACTATACACCAGAGTGCGGAATAAGGAGCAATACAAAATCTTCCTTCTCTTCAGCCTGGGCGGACCTTTTCCGATTCATGTATAATTTACACTCTCAGCGACAGATCTGCGGTTGAAACTTCTCCGTTCTACAACCTGATTCCTTCTATCGCCAGAGACGGTCTGCTCAAAATGTCCCTTTCCAGAGCTAAAACTGCTACTGGAACTTTTTTACGGTTAGGACAGATCCTGCATTCTGCATCTCAGTTAATCCAGCAAATTCAATTGGTTCTCAGGCTCTCGGGCGCCCTTCACACGCTTAATAGCTCCACGCACAGATAAAGCTTAGTTGGCAATGCGTCGTGTGTCCACTTCTGGCTGATATTCTATGTTCATCGCAGTTTCTAATCATGTTTTAGCTATTTCAAGTGTTTTTATTCTTAACGTTGTCATATATAACGTATTAAATAAATAAATAAATGAACGATAAAAAATAATTTTCTAAATAGGCAAATATATAAATACATATTCAGATAAACAAATAAATAAATAACAGCCTGCAAGCATTCAGTCGCGGGAGACGGGCGTTAGGAACAATTTTGGGTAATCGATTTGCCGCACGCGGCTGTCGCGGACCACTCATTCGCCGTTATTAAAGCTCTAGCGTTCTTCATACAGCTCAATCGATATGTGATCATTATTTTATGCATAATTCTACTACTAGTACTTTTGTTCTTGTATTTCTTACCTACTGCTGCATCCTGCAACATTCCTTCGTGCGCGACGCCCCTCTCACCGCGACGCGACCATTTCGTTCCTAACGCACCACACCCTTCAGTTGCAAGTGTACATCTGCA
Organism: Haemonchus contortus; assembly: GCA_000469685.2. Classification (NCBI taxonomy): domain Eukaryota; kingdom Metazoa; phylum Nematoda; class Chromadorea; order Rhabditida; family Trichostrongylidae; genus Haemonchus; species Haemonchus contortus. The sequence goes on along the minus strand of LS997566.1, from coordinate 28,587,151 downwards.
ATGAATTTGTGTTCACTGTGTGCTTTCAAAAGCCAACGACTCGTGTTGTCCCAACCAACGACCGACCATCCAACCTCCGACCGCATTGCTCGCCACGCGTTGAGAACGCTGGCCGATCGATACTGCCCACGGGTCCTTGAACGCACTCTGTCGTGCGTTGTCAGCACGTGGCCAGCAATGCGGTCGGTCGGTCGGTCGTTTGCTGAAATAACGCACGTCGTTGAACTCTGAAAGTGCCCATTTCGTCGCAAGCAGTTATGTTCAGTGTGAGGGCAGGCAATGTAAGGCGAAACTGCCATAGCTCCTGTTTCCCCAATTTCCCCAACTGGGAATAAAACATCTTCAAAAAGACTGCAGCGCATACTGCATTAGAAATGCATCTGTTTCCAATTTCACGTCAGCAAAACTTTCTTTCCGACGTTAAACGGGGCTGTCGCTTTTCTCAACTGGTACCTTCCCAAGCCTGTTAAATTAGCTCTATTTCAACTTGGTCGAAGTCTTCACTGTTTATAGCACTCCCAACGAGTAACACTGAAGGACTAACTCTTTGCTTTCCAGCTCATATCACTAATATCTATTACCTATTGGGAGAAGCCTTCAAGGAAAAGGAGGGGAACTCCTTTGTGGTTGCAAGTCCGAAGATTGATAAAATTCCCGGTTGGTGGAAGCGTTGTGACGATTGTACGTTGACCTGATCTCTCTTCTGAAAAATGTGAGTATACTAAAGTAGGTACTGTTCTGCAATCTACAATCTGTTTTGTTTTGTTTACTTCTATTGGTAACCAGCTGTTGCCAGGCAAGCTAGCGCCTCTAGTCCATTCTGAAGGGTCGTTCTATGAGAATTCCACGACTCCGGCGACATACCCATGCTCTCCTGAATTGCAGGACACGATGAACGTCACAACCCATTTCCTGCTAACTTCCAAACTCTAATCTATGAGTTTTATGGGCCCAGCTACATCATAGGGACCACTTTTTCTTCGCTAAGTCTTCCAGCTGCGTTTTTGCCGGGTGGCTGCAAATTGCTGCCGCATCGCAGGCATCGAAAATCTCAATTGGAGCAAACAATTAGTCGATGATTGCTGATCCCAAATGGAAGCTTCCTATCAGCTTTCTCTTTGTGGAGTTTTGACGTTTTACAAAAATAGTTAATCATGTTTATCAGCTCAGCGTCAATTGCCGTTTTTCCCAACATTTCCACGCTGAAAAACATTTCATTCAGTTTATGAATTGTTTTTTAATGTCGATTTAATAAGGTGATTTGAATATTTATAAATATGTAATCGCAGAAATGCTGCGAAGGATATGTTTCGGCAATGGCTAACTGAGAAAAACCTGAACTGTTCACTGTTATGATCCCCAAACGGTTTTACAGTGAATGGTTTGCATCATAGAACGCCAAAGGCCCATTCATTAGTTCGGAAAGGACGGCTATCGCAGACAGCTAAATGCTGAAAAACCGGTCGCGTTTCTTGGTTCAAATATAAATCAAAATCAGAGTGCACAAAAGAAAAGTTTATGACTTGGGGAAATTGGGATGTCTGCGTGGATAGGATGAGTAAGCCCCTTCTCACTATACGATCCAATGCCGTCCCACTATGTACACCCCTTCTAGTTATGCTACTTTACCCATGTGGATGGATTTTTTCAATTTATTCGCTCAATTTTAAAAAAGTACACCAAAGAGTATATCCTTTTTGGATAAATTCACTCCCTCCCCGCTTTCCTACACAGTTCCGTGCTTCATTGTATATTGTAACAGTATTATCCGTTTTATCTATCCATCCTTTTTATTTATATTAGAAATGTACTATATATGCTACACTATTGTTGAATTGACGCTACACTTGTTTCTCACCTTTTCCTTAACTGTGACAATAGATAAGTAGATAAACTGACCTCCATTGTTTATAACATGAATAGTGTATATTGCCTGTCTATTACTGCTAAAATGAAGCTGTTGTCTTGCATTGCATTGAATATCGAACCTTTCTTTGGAATTTAGTTATGTGAAACTTTTCAAAGGATACGTTTAGTTTCCGAATCCTGCTAAGTAGAACGCATCTTTTCAGAGATGAGTTGGGCAACGCGAAGGTAGGCATTCAAACGAGGGAAATCATCGTGCCGAATCTCAAGTTCTGTGAGTTTCAAATACGTTACCATACGCTACCGATAGTTCTGTTTAGAGCGAAATGCTCAGCTCATGCACAGAGATAGAGTCGGTGTCATGTTTCATTCTCTCACACATGCTTGCTTTTATACACCACGACTTTTAAGGCAAATCGATACACTGTGTGAAAATCTGGAGGGTTCTTGTTTTTCATCCCTTCAATTTAGTTTGATAAGGAAGCAGTGTTGTCTCCTGCATTAATCTGTAGATTAAAACAGATGTTATAGTTTTGTTTTGATTAACAACAAATTATGACTCTGCTTGCTATGACAGTAAAGAGTAAATAATTAAAATATTTAAGTTGACTTCAATTATTTCCTTCGCCGCGATGGTGAAGTTCTGTCGCTCTCGCTTCTTCGCGGCTATTCTTCTTGCATGTTGGGTGTCTGTGATCGTTTACCTGATGTCATCTGGATTTTACGATCGAAGGGTGTGTTTATAATTCAATATCGATTGGTTAAGCACTGTTTCACCGAAACAGCTTTATTTTCAGGAGGAAATATTTGGAGAGCCCAACTCATTCAAAGGGAAGTCATTTGTCATCGCTCCTCGCCCACTCTTCACTCCCCAGACTCCTGAATCTTTATCTACGCCTTTTGTCAAGCCAACAGCATCCAACCACGACTTTTCAACATCATTTATCGAGAGATTTGGTTTGTTCAATTTCTTTTGTAATGAATGTTAAGTGTAACTCGCTTGAGCTTAATTCTTAGAGTAGAGAGTGAGAAATTTGTTGCTTTCAAACGAGGTTCTTTAGAGATTATTCTATTCGAACGTAAATTCTTGATGATAAGGTATTCATTCTATGAAGTTGCCATGAATTCGGGGAGATAACGTGTCTTGAAAGATAAGCTGAAGTAGTCGAAAGTTGCTGGCTGAAATCATATTAAAACCAAGCAACTACAATTATGGTTTCGTCTTGTGAATCCCGGTTGAAATATGAAATGTTTTTAAGAAAACACTGCCATCCAGCCGAAAGTACTTCCAATCCAAACGCTGCAAGAATTTGATGCCGACGCCTTTGTTTCAAAAGGAAAGCTCAAGCCAGGAGAGGTAAAATTGTAATCGTATCATAATAATTTCAAATTTCTGAGACGTTTTTCCATAAGATAGTCTTTTTTTCTTTTTTTTTGTTGAAAGCTTACGGCTACCACAGAATGACGAGCGGTTTTTCCTGTTTTAATGTCACAAATTCTCTGTTTTCATGCATTTTTTATCGTTCACATGTGTTGCAATATGCTATTGAGACGTAGCAATTTTTGCATAATTTAGGACAAATATGCCGCCAACAAGTTTAATCAAATGGCCAGCGACGCCGTGACAGTGAACAGAGATGTGATTGATAGTAGAGAACACCAGTATGTTGTGTATTTGTCTCAGGGCTTCCTAGCTCAGTTGTCCTTCTGTATGCTTAACATGTTTCCAGTTGCAAAAAGTTGACGTACGACCTCACTGCCATGGAGCCGACATCCATAATTATTACATATCATAATGAGGCACGGTCCACTCTACTTCGCACAGTGTACAGCGCCATGCTTCGTTCACCTCCGCAGCTCATCCATGAAATTATTCTTGTCGATGACTGCTCAAATGATGGTGCGAGTTCAATTATGGGATCTATAGTTTCTGAAATTGGCAGTAGCGAAGATGTTCAAGTTCTGAGCAGTAGTTTTACTTTTTGTAAGCCTATTAGACCATGTCTGCTCATAGCCCACGTAGGCTTACAGCTGGTTTCCAGTGCAGTTTGTGCTTACAATTGGCTACCTTCTCCAATCAGGAACGATTCTGAGAATTACGTTTTGTTATGAGCACTATTTACAGAGTCAATCGGCAAGGACATTTCACAGCTCGAAAAGGTCACTGTTTTGAGAAACACGAAACGTGAAGGTTTCTTTTTTATCCACCTTCATAGTTATTTGGTGTCATGCATTTTCATGCACAATTAGAGCACTATTTGCATAAGCATTTTCTCAGGCTTAATTCGTTCCCGCGTCAAGGGTGCTGCATATGCAACAGCTCCTATTTTAACATTTCTCGACAGTCATGTTGAATGCAATGTTGCATGGTTGGAACCACTTCTAGCACGTATCAATGAAGTAACTTTTTTTATTTTGTTATGAAGCCATTATTAAAATAGTTTTGAAAGGGTCACTACATACTTGCAGAATCCAAAAGCTGTGGTTGCTCCTATAATCGATGTTATTAATATGGACAACTTCAACTATGTGGCCGCTAGTGCCGATCTCCGTGGGGGTAAGCGTAAAATCTTAAATTACTTGGTAACCAAATAAAATTGTTGAAGGTGCTCAGGAATAGTTTAAACAAAATTTCGTGAATTCGCCTCAAAATGTAATCGTTTTGAAATTCTATCATGTCTGTCTCCAACACGTTGTCATTCTACGTTCAAAGATCCTAAGCTCATCTTCGTTTTTCATATTTTCCATTTTGTAAACAGTTGAACATAAGTATTACTCCGTAGTTCGCACAAGGAAAAAAGTATGGATGATAAATCTAATGTTTTTAATTATTCATTTGAACTTAAAATGACGCTCGAACTATCGGCTCATATTCCTAATGAGCTTCTTTCGAGGATTCGATTGGAATCTGGTGTTCAAATGGGAATTTCTCACCGGGAAGTTGAAGGACGAACGCCACGCGCATCCGACTGCTCCAATAAAGTTAGTTTCAACTTTCAATGTCACCTCGTCTTACTGTTCGCCACCCTACCTTTTTGATATGATTTTTTCTTTGCAAGAAGGTAGTAGGTGTCAGCTTACATGCAATCAACTGATCAGCCACCGCATTTGCATGTGCTGCGCTGAGATGAGGCAGCACTATCAGCTTTTCTTTATGATCTTACTTTATATTAATTGTATTTTTTTTAAGATCTCCAACTATGGCTGGTGGTTTGTTTTCGATCAAGAAGAGTTGGTTCGAAGAGCTGGGGACGTATGACATGGGCATGGAAGTCTGGGGAGGAGAGAATCTAGGTCAGCTTTATCTCATTACTTGGAAGACGGAAGTACTTTTTCTTTGTTCTAAGGCTCTTTTCTACGTCTCTTCTTGTAACAAGGGTCACCATTCGACCCTTGTTACAAGAAGAGACGAGACGTAGAAGTACCGAGCATTTCAATAATGTGACTTAGTCACCATTTGACACTTAAATTTTTAACTTCAGAAATGTCTTTTCGTGTTTGGCAGTGTGGAGGTTCCTTGGAGATAATACCATGCAGTCGTGTCGGACATGTTTTCCGTAAGCAACATCCGTATACTTTCCCTGGAGGATCTGGGAATGTCTTTCAATCGTGAGTTCCCATCGCGAGCGGTTCATTGGAATGATACTTGTACGGTAGTAAACAGCGAAAGTTTCAGGAATACTAGACGAGCTGCTGAAGTATGGATGGACGAATACAAAGCAATTTATCTCAAAAATGTGCCTTCTGCGAGATATGTGAAATTTGGAGAGTGAGTTCCCTTTATGATTCTATAGGAGCTATTGTATGCTGGAAACTATTCCTGCTTTGTGACCTTATTATTGAAACTCATATGGGGACAATGTGCTTCATGAACGGATATATAAAAAAAAGAATGCTAAGATCATAGTCAAGGTGTGATGCGGCTGGAGAGGCAATGCGCATAATTTTTGTAGGCAATATCAGTTTTTGTGCTATCAGTAATGTACTAAGGCTCCGAACATTTATATGCATCCACTTGGCAGCCCCACCTTCGATTGGATTGTATGATAAATAGGGCGAAATCTCTCTCGTGAAACGACAAGACCATGTAAAGCTAAGTTTGATGCGATACGTAGAAAACGTTCGTTTGAGCAGCAAGTTCATCGCTAAATCTGGCATACGCCCTCAAATCACCCGTGGGAATAAAAGCCGCAGTCTACCAATTTTCAAGGTACTCTTTCCCTTATTTCTTCCGAACGGTCCCTTCATCAACCTTACATCTTTCTCGCCTAAACCAAAGCATTTTCATAATCTCCAAGTACATTTAAGCTGTGCGCATTTTGAAAAGCATTGCTTCTGGATATTCAGTACCTTTGAAATAGGAAAAAGGAATTGCCAAGAATCTCGAATCGTGAAGCATTGCTGTAAATGCATCAGTTTCGAAGGATCTTTCGAGTGACGCTTCCAGCTCAACACATAGTTTTTCTAACTCGAAATCTGAGTTGTTCTAGGGCCAACTGGCACAGTGCCACTAGCATGGAGTAGAGATCGGATCGATTTGATTCGATTTCGCCCGAATCTTCCTTCCCACTGGACTAGTAAATTGCTTCCAGATTTTTCAGAGAGGATAAGAACCCTGACTTGTGTTTTACGCCTACAAGTCATCGTGAAATAAATGGTCTCTAAAACGGTATAGATCAGTGCCAAAAATTTTGCCCTTTACTCTTTATTCTCTTCCTTGATGGCACTTTGATTGATTTTCTTGCCACATTATCGTTCGAAAATTTATGGGTCATTTTTTAGTGTGTCTGAGCGTCTGGCATTACGAGAACGCTTGAAGTGCCATTCTTTTTCGTGGTATCTTGAAACCATTTATCCCGAACTCAAGTAAGTTTTTCACATTACGTAGCACGTTCATCACTTTGTTTCTGCTTTATGATTTCCCTTCATGATTCTACATTCCTCTCCTTTTTCACTGAAGCCTTTTAGGCATATTCTTAGCGTACCTTGCATATTCTTTTGTAGCTGACTTGCGGGCTTTTCAACCTTTGCATTTTCGGTAGCTCTCATTTTGCAGCTATTTCATTTCCTACTAGCAAAGCAACATATAGACAAAGTAGAGAACGGATAATAGACGCTCGCTTACGCCTCCCCCATTGTGTGTTTAGTTATTTTTTCATCCACTCGCTGGTTTTTTTGTATGTTCTATGGGCGGAGGTGGTGTAGTGGCAAGTGGCGCACTATATCACACGCACGGTCAGGGGTTCGAATCCCCGATCGATGCCCGCCTAGGTCTAAGCTTTCCATCCTTCCGAGGTCGGTGAATTGGTACCAGACTCGTCTGGGAGGATAAATGCACTGACTTGTACATCGGCTGGCCACCGCAAGTCATTGTTTAGGCCACATACGCACTCATTACGCCACTACGATTCTGAATGGAAGTCGAGTGCGGGGGCGCATCCCTCAGAGGGATTGATTAACGCCAAAAACTTTACTTTACTTTATCCTTTATGTTCTATGATGAGACATGGTCCACTAAATTGACCCGAGAGTTTTTCAAAGTAATGTCTGCACCCATGGATGCCGAAGCTGATGTGTTGTTGGCAGCTGCCCAATACCTCATGCTAAACGTAACGCCTTGTTGAGTCTGAAGTGGAGAAAAAAAGGCGCCTTTGAGTTGGTCCTCAACCTAAGTCAGATGAATATGATCGATCTCATAGGATACGGTCGCAATCATCGTAAAAAATGAATAAGCTAATGTGCGCAAAGTAGCCGATATGTAGAACAGGCAATTGAGACGTTTATAGGGGCATGAGGCTGCGGCATATTGCTTGACGGCCGACAAGCACCACCGTTGCTCTTCATCGAAACCATTGTATCAAGCTATCCATTCATGGCCTTCTTCATTTAGGTGCTTCTGAACGCGAATATTACATGGGTTATCGGAGATTGAAATTGACTTGCCCTTACGTGATAGCTTCAAGCAGCAAACTGGTATTTGTCACTTGTCACTTACCTTCAATCTATTCAGTCCCCTAAAGCAGATCCCCAAGTCTCTATGAGATTGATACAAGCTTTGTATCTTTGCGCTACCCAGTCTTTCTTGAGACCATATTTGCTCTCTCGTGGTTGTTTTTTTTTTTCTGTGATGTGAATCATTATGGAAAGATTTTGGCAAAGATTCTCCAATTTTTCTTTTTCTTTTTTTTAGAAATATCCATGTTAGGGTTCTTTATGGCCGAATTTTGCCAGTCAGCTGTTCAACTGTCTTTCATATTTTTTTCTATTTTCTTGCTACTTCTTTTGGCTTGCACATGATTAACGGGGACTGGATAGAAATACGCCGTTTTGCATTTCTTCGAAGAAGTTCACGAGTCATTACTTTGTCTGACTAACCCACTATGAATGATACTATAATCCACTCTTTTGAAGTCAAAAGTCTTGGCAGTCTACAACGTTTTTCGTTTGATTTAATTCGACGAAGTCATTTGAAGTGTTCCATAGAGCAAACGTGTCTGCAGCCTCCACTTTTGTCAGAGATTTGAGAGAATCTTAATTGCCGTACACAACGATATACCGGTTAAATTTGAACTGTCTTTGCACGTACCGAGTTCTCGAATTTTTTGGACGAAAATCCCTGTATGATGTAACAATTTGTATGTTGTATCATTGGATCTCCTTGGGTCTATGAACACAAAAATCAAATTTGTTAACTTGCACTCTCTTAACCCGTGGCTCGACCATCTTTTGAGGAAATTCTAAGGGAAATGTGAATATTTTATGAAGCATTTTATTTGTTGACTGGCTTTGGGACCGCTGATTACGGTTATTAAGGAAACCGTATGGGCGCTATCAGGTTTTTTCACGAGTTTTATTTTTGCTAGCAGCGGAAACCTAATCCATTTCTTGATGAAAGAAACATTTACCTTCTGCAAGTGATTCATAAGGGGGCAAAAAAAGCATGCCAAAAAAATTTCTTTTTTTTTCTGGCAGTCCATTTCCATCTTTCATTTTGTTTTACTCTTTTGTTAATTCTTCATAAAAAGCTCTTATTTTCTCTCCATTCCCCTCTTTGCATCAATCGTTTTTGGAAAGTAGGGGGTTTATACTGGCAAATCCAACCCACCAAAGGCGAAGTCTCTACTGTATAATTTCTGTACGTAAACATATTTCTGTACTGAAATTCACTATTCTAGAGTTCCTGAGCGTGATAAGGGTGAATTATTCCATTTGAAGAATGGAATCATGTGCCTCGACACTCTTGGGCGTAAAGCTGGTGAAGCTCCGGGTCTTTACCAGTGTCACGGGACAGGTGGTAATCAGGTGAATTTATTGCTCCACTCTTTTTATTTGATAAAATTACTTTGCTCAGCGCACAATGTTCAAAACCTCAGAACAGGGAAGTATTTTATAGAACTTCGGTTCTGTATCTCCTACTTGTGTGCATTTACACCGGCAACTTGATTACGTGTCCATTTTACGTCAAATTGATACAGCATTCTATTGCATACATGTCAATGTCTTCAAAGCTGTACAGTTTAGCTGGGAGACCTCTTTTAGGGATCTTTTCAATATTTGCAGAATCACCAATTCACTAGGTGGAGTTTTATTCATCAAAATACTTTTATGTGTTTTTATTTTTCAATATTTTATTTCTTCTGGTAGAAAAATCTATTTACTCATTAACTAGTTATCACATTTATTTACAGTTCTTATATCACATTTATTTATCATTTAGGAGTGGGCTTATGAGAGAGGTGAAGGATATTTACGTAGCACGACCTCAAGACTTTGTATCAATATGGAGGACATGAATGAAGACCCATCCGTGCTTATGGAAGACTGCAGCAATGTTAGTTTCCTTTTCTAGAGTCCCGTTCTTTTTTTGCTTTTTTGCTCATTTTTTCGGCATTTCGTGCATTCGTTTTTCACAAATATTAGTTGTGATTAGACAAATTTTCATTGGCATATTTGGCTGTTAAATGCAGGAGTGGTGAAGGGTTCTTTTGAAGGGAGTTTAGCTTTAATTTCGCTACAATAATGGAAATTCTATGGAACTGCTACTGTAACACATGGTTTTTCATGAAATCCTTGTGCTCCTGTGAACTTCTATCGCATAATTTTTCTTTTTCTGTGTTTGGTGTGCACGCTACTTGATTGAAATCAAGCGCTATTCAATTTCGCGCATAACCTTTTACGTATTTTCTAGCGACCTAATTCTCCGGGCAATCCGAATATTAATGTCATAGTCATAGTTAGTGAATCCGTCAGTGCTTTACATAGTACTGCTGTTGTTTTCCAGTTTTTCCTGTTCGATTCAAGGTGTTTCAATAGTGGCGTCGCATTCAGTAGAAAGATGCGGTGTTTTCATGTTTTCCAGTTTTCTCTTCTCTTCTTTTCATGTCCTTAATCCAATTCAAATACTAACGGTTCTCTGATCACGCATGTTTTGCTTATATTAAGTAGTTTAGTACTAGTTGAAGTTGCAGGTGCGATCGCGTTTCCGAATGGATAGCGTTACTGGTTGGCTCACTCAGGGTGGACGCTGTCTTACCGTTGTCACTCAAGGTGAGGAACTGCGATTGTCAGCGGCAGTATGTGATGCCCTTGATGGTAGTCAGCGGTGGGTTTTCGAGAAAACCGCCTCGTTTGGCAATCTCAATGGATAAGTTTCCAACTTTCATTATGAGCTTACTGGCCTTTTTGATTTTGTTAGCTTCCGTATTACTTAGCGATTATCTTGGATCAATTTCTATATTCATATTTGTTAACGCTTTTGTTGTAAGTTCTCCGTGCTTTTCACTACTTACCTTTCCGGATCTATATTTTCTTGCCATTTTCTCGGTTTACGTCGTCACGAAAAGTAACCACTTCTTGGAATTCCCTTAATCGTAGAAACATTTTGTCTAAGCAGTTTCTTTATTCCATTTCTTATAGGTATGATTTCTTCCATTTTCATGACTTTAACTGCCTTTCAGGTGCCTTTTTTAATGAGCTAATAGTGCTACAATTTGCCTTTTGCTTATTTGTATCATTGTAGTTTCGAAATTGTTTTGCCAACTTCTCACATGCCATGTTTTCCATTTTTGAGCAATCTCAGCGTACTTGAAGCTTTTAATTGTTGCCATGCCTCTGATCTTGTCCATCACTGTTCTAGTCCTACTTAATCTTGCCGTGAACCTTGCCATGTCAGGAAACTGGGTAAATGTTCTATGTTGGTTTTTATGAATGACTGTCGAATGTGGTTTCAAGCCAGGCATACCTTTCATTGAATGATCAGCTTTGAGAGTCTACTGTCAAGGACCTAGGTAGCCACAAACGAAATGTATTCGTATTCGATATTCCTCGTATCTGTCTTGACGTACTGCCATGCATTGTATTTCCACATTGCCGAGACGGAGAAAAAGTGTTTCATAGAAGAAATCCCTGACGAGACCATGGTAAATTCGGTTATGCTTCTTTCTTTCATAGTGTTTCGAAATTGGATGCAACCGCTCATTTACATGCAAAACAATTCTTGATCAAGTATTAGTCTAATCTTTTTCAATATCTTTGCGTAGTCATTTTTTTTTGTTTGCGACTGTGCATGAAGTCTTTTTCATATTTAAACAGTTTTCATTTTCAATGCATAGGTGACTGGCAACTACAAAGTCCAATTGTACGATCCTAACACGAAAGGCTATGGTGATTATCCGAATATTGGGATGCATGTGGAAGTAAAGGATCCTGAAGATAAGGTACCTGCTGTATTTCTTCAATTTTTTTGCCTAATCCTAGTGTTGTTCAGGTTATCTTGTCCAAATTGTACACATCGGAAGGTAAATTCACTTTCACTTCTCATCTTCCTGGAGAGCATGTGATTTGCCTGTATTCGAACAGTACTGCGTGGTTCAGCGGGGCCCAACTAAGAGTGCACCTCGACATTCAGGCAGGAGAACACGCCCAGGATTATGAACAGGTTCTTGTTGTTGATGCTTGCCGTAATAGAAACGTTTTGTTAGGTTAATGACTTCTCTTAAGATCGCTACAAAAGATAAACTGAACGAACTCCAACTTCGTATCCGTCAACTTCTTGATCAAGTAGAACAGATTACAAAAGAGCAGAATTACCAACGATACAGGTCAGTTTTGTGAATTTCGTGATTTTGTTTACCGTGGTAGTGAATCTGGCCGAGTGATTCGCTCGGCTTCTTTAACAAGTGGGGCTTTTTTAGAGAGGAGCGTTTCCGACAGACGTCAGAGTCCACAAATCAGAGGGTTCTGTGGTGGTCAGTTGGACAGACTTTAGTGCTCGTACTTACCGGTGCATGGCAAATGCGTCATCTTAAAGGCTTCTTTGAAGCCAAAAAGCTTGTTTAGATGTGTATGTTATAGATGTTTATTCGGTATCAACACTGATTTTGAGAAATAGTTTTTTTTTTATAAAATACGGTGTCTTACTGTTTAATATATAAGGCTGTCCGTTTAATACTGCTTCTTGATCTGGGTTATTACAGTGATATTTCTCTTACTGAAGAAGTCGCGGCTAATACATGGCTGCTTTTTTTGCTCTATTTCTATTTATTGTGTGAATTCGTTGATATAAAGTTGTTTTCTATGAATCTTTTACTGTGTATGTCACGATTAAGTAAGCGAGGAACATATCTGTACTCTGTAGCAACAGTTTCCAATAGCCATATTCTTCTGTATAGCTCCGCTTGTTTGCTGTTAATGGCTGCTCGTCGTTTCATCAAAGGTCTCACGTCTCCATGGTCGCTCGGCTTCTCTGGTTTCGGTCTCGCATATGGATTATATCACATTTGGGAGTGGGTTTTGTATATCTTCAGTGTGGGGTTTTAAAAAGTTGATCTTCGACTGAAAGAAACATTTCGTCGGAATATGTGTACATGTTGTTGCGCCAGAAGGAGTAGGTGTAAGGTGTCAAGTGGCTCAACAACGAAGATGGACGAAGAGAATGCCCAGGGAGCACTAGTTTACACCATTGTTTTTGCCCTTAATTTTAGTTCATGCACAAAAGCGCGATGACCTGGGTTGTTGACTGAGCATTTGCTTTCAAATTTCATATCATATCAGACTATACGTCTAGTACTTTTCCGTCTTCTCATTCGGGTACTGCGATGATGCTCTTTCCCGCTCTATCCACCTTTTGAAGCTGTTTGCAAGTCTTTCCTGCTAATTTAGGGGCACAAAATTTGGTTGCTGCAGGACTAGGCTTATGCGTGGAGTTTATTTTTAACAGGCTTGTGAGTTTTTCACCGAAACAGTTTTTCTTCCTTTTTTAAGTGCTACGCAGTCTGGTACCAAGTACGATTTATTTGAAAACTTGGAAGGAAAAACGTATATCGTTACTGGAGCGACATCAGGAATAGGACAAGTACGGGCTTGTTTCACTTCTACTGCGTGGACTATTTGCATAGCAGCTCTCCTATACGTTATTTTAGGCCACCGTTGAAGAACTCGCCAAACGGAATGCAAGGGTAATCATGGCATGTAGGTGGGTTGAAAAAAGTTACCGCTTGTAATTTGGGTACTAATATCACAAAATTCTATTCAGGAATCGTGAAAAATGTGTTCAAGTTCGAAGAGATATCGTCTTAAACACGCGAAACAAGCAAGTGTACTGCAGGCAGTGCGACTTGGAGGATTTTGACAATATACGCGCTTTTGTTCAAAAATTGAGCAAAGGTTTTCATTTACTTGATAGCGGTCCATCTACTTGACTAATGGTGCAAGTAACGACCCTTTTCAATTCTAGTTCTCAGACTGCAAACCTTTGAAAATAATTCTCCTTTCCAGGCAAATTTGAACTTGATAGAATTGATGGCCTGGTTCATAACGCTGCTATGATGGATGCCGAAAGGAAGGTCAACAAGGTAAGGTGCTAAAAGATCATATATATTGCTATGAGTTTTCTTAAGCTACATCTGTGTTGTGGTTTGCTTGTGATTTTCGCTGACCTTAATTCTTAAGAAGCGCCGAGAGAGCTATTAATGGCACGTTGTGGTGAGCCTAACAGAAGAATCGAGCACCATAACCCTAATTATAAGAGATGAAGAGTCAAAGAAGGCAAATTTCAACAGTAACAAAGTGCGGAAAAAGGGAATAGCGGAGCTGGTCAAGAAGTGGTAGTACTTGTTGAATCATTGAAGTCGTTAGGAGCCCAACTAGGGGGCGAGGGGGAGGAGGAGGAGGAGGGGGGGGGATGCATGACGCTGAAGGAATCATACTCATTACAAACGCAAGTCTGATGTTGGTTCCTCAAAATGTTGGTGTGTAATGGGCAAGACTTCGGCCACGCACGGGGCTCGAACCCGTACTTGTGCTTCTGTGGTAGGCTTCTGTGCTAGATTTTCGGGTATTAGATATTATTCACTGGTACTAACAGTCCAATTTCTCGCTTGGTGCAACCGATAGCCTGGCTAATGTAGACAGCGGTTAGACACGAGCCCTGGACGGCTAAAGCAGTCATGCTCTTGTTTTCACCTCGCAGAAACTGAGCAGCAAAGTCAAAACATAGATCATACATATATCATTGGCAGCAACTGTAAGCAAGTGGTTTTGAAATCAGCCAAGTGTAAATGTTATGATGGATCGTCGAAGTACGATACGTTTTCTTTGCTACCGCTTTTCAACTTCGCGACCATTTTTTCAGGATGGAATCGAGCGAACGTTTGCCACTAACCACCTTGGTTCGTTTTTACTGACTGCATTACTTCTGGACAAATTACTTGCACAAGATCATCCAGTCAGAATAGTCTTTCTAAACACGAACATCATTGGGAGGAAGTAAGTTTTTCATTATTTGTCTCATAGCCGTGCCTCGGAGAGCAACCGCAAGCATTTAGGTGTGAGCTAGACTTCGAAGATTTGAATGCTTCGTCTCGAAAGAAGTACGATGGGTTTGAAGTGTATAAACAAAGCAAACTTGCTGCAGCAATGTTCGCTAGGGAATTAGCCGAGAGACTCAAAGGTTGGATTCCAAGGCTCAAGCGGTTTTTCTTTCGTTATGGGCGACGTTTGAGGTACCAATGTGTCAGTAACAGTCGCAGATCCAGGGAGAACCAAGTCTAATCTTTCTTCTCAGATGGACGGACAAACATTCTTCTTAAGTCGATGGTTGCTCAAAATTGTTAGGTATGGACCTCATGCTGTGCTTCGCCTTAATAGGATAGATATATGTGTGAATCCCATTTAGTTTCGGTATGGGCGAGCGGCGAACTGAAAAAGCTGTGCGACCAGTGCTATATGCTTTAGCCGATCCTGCCATGGAAGGTGTTAATGGAGTCTTTATTGAGTGAGTGTTCTAACGTTTTTAGTTCCACTGCCATCAGGTTGATAGCTAATCTTCTTCAAATTGCTGTCAAAGAAATCAGTACAAAGCGATTCGGTATGTTTGTTCATGGAAGTTTGGATGTGGGCTGTTGGGATATAGTAGGTCCCGTAGGTCGGCCACTGCGCAGATTACTTTTAACATCCTGCTACGTAGACCTTCCATTTCAGTTTCTCCAAATGTACACTCAATAAGGAATCGCCTGGGGACTTCTAAACAAGGTTATTAGGGTGCTTTGATCGATCTAGTTCCGACATGCACCGATACTTTTGATTTCCTCTCACAACGGTAATAGCTACTAAATGCTTGTGTATATTATAGAATGACTTGGATAGGCTAGCTGATAACTATGTTACACACGAGTCTGGTTTCTTCTAATGGTATCCTTTAAGCGAACGGGGAGAGGGGGCTGAGTAGGCCGGTGAGGATAGGATACCAAGACGGGAT
Organism: Haemonchus contortus; assembly: GCA_000469685.2. Classification (NCBI taxonomy): domain Eukaryota; kingdom Metazoa; phylum Nematoda; class Chromadorea; order Rhabditida; family Trichostrongylidae; genus Haemonchus; species Haemonchus contortus. The sequence continues at coordinate 28,571,529 of LS997566.1, read as the reverse complement.
TTCAGCAGCGGATCATCTCTCTCTTGTAGTAGACTGTTTCCATTTGAGTCTTAGGAGAAGCTCTATGAGATCATACATCCACACCAATGGCGCTAAGCAAGAGACTATGTCTGAAATAAATGCTATTGAAGATGGTCTTTGCATCGGTAGTAGATTCTTAAAGTCAAAACTTGCTCTCTGATCGTGGCCATGTGCTTGAAGTTTACGCCGGTAAATACCAACCTCTGCAATGTAAGCGACTCGTTTTTAATTACTACGTTTACTATTTCGCCAGCAAATAAGTCCTCCACCATATTTCACAAATTTTGTAAATCCGACATGCAAATGGTATGAACGGAAGGTGTCCAAAAACCGGTAGGAAAATAAACTTAGTGCGCCGTGCAGTTTTTGAAATATCGAAACACCATATTTAAGTCGAGAACGCAATGAACAACCATGGTGCGATTCTGTGGAAGATGCCGAAAAACGCCGTCGATTATGGAATACAAGTGAGGTGTGGACGAAACTTAGCGAGCGCATGCAGCAGGTAAAGCCTAGTGGCACTCGTTTATCCCTGAACTCATCTTAGTTTTTTTTTTCTTCATGGATGAACATAGAACCCTAGCGGGAAGTTCATATTCATCCTGAATTCTTTCGAGACGTGCATTGAAGACAGCCTTCTCAGTTCTATTGTTAGAATTCCTTCTGAGAAGAGCTTGGTCGGGAATGAGGACATTTTATTATATTTTGTATTTGTGATGTACCATATTAATCATTCTCACGGAAAGCGAGAAAATTCATCGATTCGAAAATAATGCTTCCTGAAAAAAAGGGAAATAGAGGTTGCACGATTTCATCACGAAGGTAATGGCGTATAGGGGTTATTTTGAGAAGATTTCTGTTGTCGCGGATGCCTAAAGAGATGACTAAGTTAAGCCAAAAATATCCAAATCTGTCTTTCAGTGTCGTCAGAGGTCACGTTCCGTTCTTTGAGTTTGTAACTTGGGAGTCCCTTGAGAAGGTGCGGCCAGCCTCTGCCATGCCGTTGAAACTCGTCCGCTATGGGTGTGGCATGCAACCGATACAATCTCTGAGCCCTTATAATACCCCACCTAGGCAGTTTACCGATCTGACAGCACCGCATTTGGTATACAGGGACGCCACAGATTCATCCCAATGGATATCTCGAAAAACATTTTATCGTGAACTGTGCCTTCAATGACGCTATAACCACCTGTTGTCAACCTACTATACCGTCTCGTCTTATCGTATGAAACGAACGAAGAACTCGAGGCTACTGTACGTAAGAAAGGCATTAGGAACCAATGGCCATTGTCTCTTAAGGCCTTCAGCCTTTAAGAACAGTTATCCTACTTTATATAATTCGCTAAGTGTGTCTGTTGGTGTGTCGGTGTGTTTGTGTGTGTGTCGGTGTGTGTGTTTGACCGGAAATTCGTAACTCCTGTCTCCGTGGACCTAGAGCGTTTAAATTTGGTAGGAGTAAGGTGGACCGGTCAAACACACACACCGACACACACACAAACATCTATGGTAAGTGGCAGGACCGGACTCCGTTCACAGGGAGGGCGGCGTGCGCGTTAGAAACTTTGGGCCACAAATTCATAACTCCTGTTCATGTGGACCTAGAGCGTTCATATTTTACAGGAGTAAGGGGGACAGGATGGGAACATCTATGGAAAGTGGCAGGACCGGACTCCGTTCACAGGGTGGGCGGCGTACGCGTTGGAAACTTTGGGCCACAAATTCATAACTCCTGTTCATGTGGACCTAGAGCGTTCATATTTTACAGGAGTAAGGGGGACAGGATGGGAACATCTATGGAAAGTGGCAGGACCGGACTCTGTTCACAGGGTGGGCGGCGTACGCGTTGGAAACTTTGGGCCACAAATTCATAACTCCTGTTCATGTGGACCTAGAGCGTCGAAATTTGGTAAGAGTAAGGGGGACAGGATGAGAACATCTATGGAAAGTGGCAGGACCGGACTCCGTTAACAGGGAGCGCGGCGTGCGCTTTAGAAACTTTGGGCCGCAAATTCAAAACTCCTGTCCCCGTGGACCTAGAGTTTTCAAACTTGGTAGGAGCACAGGCGCCGGAACGGGAACACTTACGGTGAGTGGCAGGGGCGTAATCCGTGCACAGGGGGTGGGGTCTTGCGCCGCAATAGTCAGTTTGGCCCTAGGGCATTCAAACTTGGCAGGCGTACAGGAGGCAGCATGGGAATATTTACCGTAGGTGGGAGGACCGGACCCCGCTTATAGAAGGCGAAGTTTGCGCCAAATCTTTCAGTTTGCCTATACGGCGTACGAACTTGGTAGGAAGCAGTATGGGAACACTTATGGTGAGTAGTAGGGCCGTACTACGCCCCCAAGGAGTAGGATTTCGCGAAATAAATGAGTAAAAATTCATAACATCTGATCCCGTGGACTTGGAGAGCATTCAATATTAAGGGGCAGGACGGGTACACTGACAGTAGAAGAGGTCTTAGAGAAGAAGATCTACACACCAATTACCTCCTAGCGCCTTTGTTATTTACGATCTAGCTTTGACTTTTTGATATGATTCATTCGACAAGAAGGTTAAGTTGTGTGATTATGAGGAGATGAATTTGGTTCACTTCTTGCTATTACATTACGACCGCTACCCAGCAGAGTTTGCGATTAGGTGAAAGATCACAGTTTCTCTTTGCTTTGATATCATTCTTAGCAAAATTTATCCGACCGGTAATAGTGTTGGATTCACATTTGATGATGTATCTGTAGAGAGAAGAAGGTACATCATTGGAGGCATTTGATAGTCTGTACTCTCGCTCAGCGAAAAGCGAAATAACATATCAAAAAGGGGGAATTTCGTTAATTCGATATTCTTCGGGCAAAGTTCCTGTTCCCAATTCGCAGCTACTACTGAGGGTGTAGAGCTCTCAAAGCAAAAGGTGAATCCGAAGTGTTATTTACGCATAGCAAATTTTCTACAGGGAGAAGGAGCGCCCGGCGTAGCCGGGCGAACCCACAAGAAGGAGAGAAGCCTGGCGTTAGCCGGGCAGCCCGACTGGTCTTTATCTATAAACCGTTATATGCACTCCACTTACACCCTACATCACACACAGAATTAGAAAGACTTCATTGTTAGTACGAAAAAAAGTGATCTCATGGCTTTTGTATTTCAATGCGCATTAGCAGCCATCGATGGTTTTCAGTTTGTATCACCATTTATTTACGACCGATTAGGGTTTCGTATTGAAAAGAAGGACGTTATAGACCGATGGTTTCTCCTTCCCATTGCCTCTTACCAATCGTTTTCAATTCGAGTCATGTACAATCATTGATCTCGTCAACCTCCGGATTGCCCATCATAGTGCCAAGTTCCCACTGTTAGGAGCGTCACGGACTTAGGACTCTTGTCTTCTATGACCACTTATCACTTGTCGACAGTTTCTCCCACCTACCATCAACTATCCTTTCACAATCCGAATCTCCTGAGGTCTTATCTTCCACTGTCAATGCAAAAGTGCAGCTGTTCCAGTAGCTCTTGCCTTCCAAAGCATAGATGATATTTGTGATCTCTTCACAAAGTTTGACTTTTAGTGATTATTGTGAGCATAACGTTATATTATTATGATATATTTCAGATGCGACTAGAGCTTGGAGACGCTGTTCCAGCTCTGGACAAATCATTAGACGCGAAGGAAACTGCGCCCGGTCGGAGTTGGAAAAGGTTATGGCTGTGGTAAATCACCAGCCTGTAGCACTAGATTAGCTTTTAGTTCTCGTTGTTCATTATTGTTTATAAAGATCCAATCTTTTATAGCATGTTATAAGTTTCGCAACTCCTACGCCGTATAGTTCAGGATTAGAGGAATGTCTTCAAGATTCTCATGACTTACTATCTGAAGCCAATTTTACGCAAAAGAATACTTTTGCACTCCTTTTTATCTCTGACAGTCTAGCCATTTCAATGCAAATTTCGGGCAGTTTTAGGCCTTTAAACTAAGCCTGCTCCTTTGCAATTTTAGGAAACACAACCTTATTGCAACAAGCGGGGTATTTGAATGGCAAAATTTGTGTTTGAATCTTCAGGGATTAACATCACATGCAGCGAATTTTCGATAGCGGGTTTTCTCATCGAACTTCAAAGAACGTAATCGTTTTTCAATGCGAGCCGTATCCATTTGAATCTGATCCACGCATTTTGGCGCGATCACCCCCTGGATTTATGCGACACCCGACGGTGTGGCAAGCGTGACTCGTCTTCTCAGCTTAAGTTTCCACGTTTGGTACCGTGCGGTATCCTTCAGAGTGTCAACCAATGGCGCTCCGCTCTGCTGACGACACCAGGTCGTTTGGAACCGCCGGGGTGGAAATATTTGACTGATTCTTTTCAGCGTTGTGGAACATGATGCAACGCAAGAGCTTTCAGCGACGGCGCGTACGCTGACACAGCCTACAACGGCCGATAGCCAGCAGTTCACGCGAGCGCGAGCGTCAGCATCTGACACTGTACTCTGAACGCCCGACTACTGCAAAAGATGCGGTCGGCGAAGCAAGACTGCGACTGTTTCCGAATGCTTGTAACTAGATGAGCACCTCACGACTTTGACACATGGAAAGAAGTTTGATGAAGATTACGAGTCTCGATTTTTTCTTTTCTTTGGGCTTACTGGCACAGTGACGCTTTAGGTGTTGCTGAGCCATAAGGTGCGTCAACCGAGGCCTTAAATCATACTAACTAATCGTCCATGGCGCTTCAATCATTCATGAGTATAAAGCAGTATGAGTGAAAATGTAGTTGGAGTGGTTGAGGGATGAACCATTCCTCTTCTTTAACACCAGGCGCTAGAGGAAAAAGGAAGGGTAGCCGGCTCTGCAAGCCGTAGACGTACTGTGGACCCATTTCAGCCAAGGATTATAGTTTTGTAAGCCCTGAAAGGGGAGGAGCGTCGGGGTGGGTGAGACAATTGCTTCATGCAAAAAGCGGGATTCTTTCCTTTTCAAAACAGTAAGCGGTAGCTCTCAAGTTACTAAACCTGCTCAAAAAGCACCATCGCATGTCCACGGAGTTTTCAAGAATTGATATCAAAATAATAGGAAACGTGATTCTCTATTGCAGCAAACCTTGGACGCATAGTGATCGCTGTCCAGTAACAAGGATATGGTATTTGCTTTGGTCATTACTTATCACCGCTCGTGTGCGCCTCCCTTGAGCGGTTACCCCACCATTGCGCAACCAGTATCCCGAAATCTCTAAGCTCGTACACACACAAAAATTTCAGAGCAGACGCACTGGCTTTTTTCTTCGAATATGCCTAACCAGCGCTTATCAATTGTCTTTACCCAACAACCTTTATCTGCGATGCAGACACTCCCTAGTTCATACTCTAAATGAGTACTGGTCATCCCACAGGCAAGGAGAATCATCAGCTCTCATACTCGAAGACCACTCATCAACCTTGATCAAATTTTATTAGCTTGTGTCACCAAATCCTGTCACTTCACCCACGCAGTTCTAAGATTCCACCGCTAACCCAAAGGTTGTAAGAATTAATGGCTCTCGCCTTCTACAGTCTCTAATCAGCTCAAAGAAATTCAATTAGTACCAGTCACTAACCACGTTTGACCCTGACACTCTCACATCACTCACCATGCCCAGTTTCCACTGGTACACAAAAAGCGTGCGATCTAGAGGTTCTTGCCCTCTAATCCTCGCAATCATATCTAATCAGTTGTAATCAGTTCCTGTCACCTGTCATCAGCTTTTTTCCCTACACACTAAAATTCTCGAGTATCGAAACCCAGATCAATACCAGCCCAGGTCAACCAAATCGTTTCTCCTTAGAAGACGGTTAAATGGTTAAGACTCGCTTGAGACGATAGTACTCGATAGACGATAGACCTATGTATACATCAGCTGACCACCGCAAGCCACTGTAACGGCCACGTACGCATCCAAACGCCACTACGACTCTGAATGGAATTCGGGTGCTATGGGCATCCGATAATGGGATTAACGAATTAGCATGGAGTTGATGTGCAGGCATTTATATATTAACCCATTGGCGACCGCGCCTTTCATACTGTCCTTACATTGACTTTTAATTTCTCCTATAACTGTAGATGGAAATGAATGATTACTGACCACAATTCCTCAAGATCCTCTAGAAGGCGGTGAGCTCAGCTGATACTTGAATACATGAAAAAATAAGAACACCTGATAAATAATATAAATACTGAAGGAGCGCGATATGATGTGGCCTGCCGGTGGGTCACGCGGTCGTCAATGGGTTGATGTTCAAACGTAAACTGGCAAAACATAATTTTCATTTATAAAGTCAAATCTATTCGACATATAAATGTATCTTCTTGAACTAGAGCGAGATTCAAATAGTAAAGCCAACGAGAACCGGTTAGATAAACAATGTATGTACAACATGAATGCAATTTGAAACATAAGAAGCGATGTAGTAGCAAGTGAGGAATGTGTCATTAGACCTATAGAACTTCATCAAGGAGACAGTTTTTCGACGACTTGCCAAAATCTGAAATAACTCCAGCATAGTTTGCAACTTAATTTCACTATCTGGTTAACCACAACTTTTTGTACCTTCCGCAATATTCAGGACGCTGAGGTACAACAGCAGCTTGGTTAAAGGCTTCTGCGATTAACGGTCCGAGCTTCAACTGAGAGAATGGTGCTGAAATGAATCACATGAATTTGTCTACTGATCGTATACATACCATTCGGCATACTTAAATCATATTCGAAATCAATCGACTGGTCATTATGAAAGGCGACGATAAGACCAAATGCGTTATTAATTAGCCCAGGAATGATTCTTCAACTGAAGCCATTGATGCTATGTGCCGCAAAAAGTGTTATATCGGCCGAGAAAAGTGATGGGTGAAATGAACAACTTTATATGGATTAGCAGAAAAGGAGAGATAAGAAGTCTACTGCCTAGGAACTGTGAATTCAGGTGACCTAAGCTTGACGACTGTTTTTTCCAAGAAAGGACGTGAACTCACGAGCGTAAAGAAACGAGCTGGCCAAATTATCCCAAATTATTGTCCAGTATCTTTCTTCCCAGTCCTGCAGTTCGCATAATTCCGCCAAAACATTCACAGATACTTTTTCTGCTGAGATCTGAACCAGACATTGACAACATTTTGAGAAGTATCCTAAACACAATGTTAGTGAATTTTATGCGAGAGTGAAAAACAACCTCAGAAAAAATGCTCTGCAGTCGTTGGCTCATCTTCTGCTGCGTTTCTTTACTGAACAGCGAATTCATACCAATGCCTTTGTAGCCCCACTGAAAAAAGGTGTCGACGGCTAATGCCAAGAACAAATGTTAATTCCGTGTACTGGCGTGAAAGTACGTTCTATTTGAATACTCCACCACTGCAGTAGAAGTATGACAAAACGGGATACAGAAGTTTTGGCTGTTGTGATTGAAACACACGCAACACTTGTTATTCACAAATTAATCATCAGGAAAGTATGTAACAAAGGCCAACCTGGTGAATGAATATCACTTTTATGGCGTTCAAATGGTACTGTACCGTCTCGTCAGTAGGTTCCTGAAACTTGTTCTAATCTAATTTCAATCGAACGTGTAACTAGGCGTCCCACTGCGAACACCTTTGTCTTTCTCCTCTTAGAGTTGAGAAAAAAGGTTTCTTTCTTTTCAGGCGCAAATGTTTGAATATAGGTCAGGAGACGTTCTTCCACAAAATTGGGTATCAGCGCGGTGATCCAAGAAACTTGTGAGCGTAAACATAATGCTAGTCTGTCTTCAATAAAAAAATACGCATAAATAATGACAGCAAGCGATGATGGCACGAGAACAACATTTACACAGAATAAACAATGTGAAAGGATCAGGTGATGAGAGGTGTCAACCCATTGTTAACCGCCTTTCCCGCCTGGCTCACCCTAACGAGTGCGTGGAATCGGTGGTCCGCTGGCGAAATACAATCGCAATTTCTCTTTCTATATCAAATTTTCATTTTCTTTCGAATTAGGGTAATGATCTCTCAATAATCTTCACACGCAGTGTCCAGGAACCGTTCTCGCTTTTTTGACAGAAAGTGCATGAGCTCGGACAAATGGAAAGAAAGCGATCTCTCTGAGTCATAGGCAAGTAAGAACCCAAAAGCGGCTTGTGCATTAAGCCACATTTCCTAATTCAAGCGCAACAGGTCCTCCGTTGACAGGTAAGGGAGGTTACGAGTAATGGCAGAAGGAGAAGGAGACGTCTTTGAGTACCTATTTAATTTTCGGCAGAAATATCTGCCACCATCACGTAATGATACTTGCGACACGGTATTGATATTCGAAGAAGAATCCGTTGCTGATACAGTCTATACCCTTTTCTACTCTGTCAGCCAGCCAAGTGAGGCTCATTCTTACCCAGAATCAGAAAATATAATTGAAAGGAATGAGCTCGCGCACACTGGAATTGCAAATTTTAACTTGGTCTGATGTAATACAGAGCAATGTGTGTAAATCTATAAGAAAGGGCTACGAAGGGGTAAGGGACGAAGAATCACAAGGAAAGTGCAAACGTGAAGCGCAGCGGATGTTCGTCTATGGAAAGAAAATGATCCTGTGTGCATAGGGCTCCTATATACCTGTATGCCTTCAACCAGTAGAACAAGTCGTCAATTTTCTGACTTCAACGTTATTGAGCCATAATACGAGTTTGCGGGAACACCTTTGGCTTAAGAATACAGGGGAGGAAAATTATGTTTGATAAAGAAAGGGGAAAACACCCAGTTGACGTTTATTTCAATTCCATATCCAGGCGGTGACGGAGCTATCATTGACACTAGGCATTTCAAACAATCCTATTGCATTTAATTCGGTGTGTTCGTTGACTTATCGTTGTGTGTATGTCTGTATATGTATGTGTATATTATATGCATATACATGTATATTGTATGTGTATGCGCATGTGTATGTATGTATAATATAAACAAGGTATGCCATAAAAATTGTAACAACTTTTTGGACGTCCGTAATTCCCTCGTTTGGAGGGTTTCTCCAAATCTGCACATTCCCTTATGTTTATGCTATACCTTAGCCCACACATCTACTTTGGTGCTCACAATTCGTCAAATATCGAAAAATGATGAAGCCTCGCAGACATCCACCAACCGTTCCGTCTGTGGGCGCAATTGGTGAGTTTTTTCCGGGATTGCTCCTCGATTCAACATTTCCCACATGACAGTCTCTTGAAACGCGATGCGTAGACAGGACAACGACAAATCTCCAAACAGTCGTCTTGTCTCACATACGGCCTCTTTTCCGAATTGAACTGTTCTGGAAGGAGAACGCTGCGGAACCTACAGAAACGCAAGAAAAATGAGGGCAGATTTGTTTGTATGTTCTACTCCGATGAGAAGAGTTCACCCCGTGTAAATACGGTTGTATACAGATCGAATTCGAAAGCCCTATAAGCTTTTTGACGAGAAGTTGGAGAGAAAAAACAAATGTCATGCGCTCCTTACGCGCGGCACGCGCTTCGACAGACTTTTTTCTGGCTCAAGGGTGTTCAGCGTTGAAGAAGTGTTGAGATCTCAGAGTGTACGTATATTTCACACAATGAGTGCTGAAGCCGCTGAGAAGAGTCAGATCTCCTATCGTAGCCGTCTTCCCTCTTCCACGATGGTTTCGGCAAGAATCTCTACCAGCACAGCGATATCGCAAATTTTGGTCGAGAAAAGTCCAAAACTTAATCCGAACCCGTTCAAGAAGAGTTTTCTGAAATGATGCAGTTGAAGGTCTAAGATTTTTTGAGGGGTCAATTTGATAACTGTGACGCACTTGCTTACGAATGGGGAAAGATCAAGACTGGTGCTGAGGAGATATTCGCGACTTTATCCCAGCTTGCAATCCTTCTACGAATTTCCCGAACAACCATGTGATGGGTCGCTGGATATAGTCGATAGTGGAAAGGAAAGCCTGCGCTTCAAAACGCACTATGTTGCTGTTCCTGAGAAATCACCGAAAAAAGCTCACGCTGTAGCCGAAGCGTCTTCCAGCTACAATTAGTACAGGAGCGGGTATATAAAATGACCGTGTTTGTTTTGTAGATGCGATGCATAGTAAATGACTAACAAGAATTGATCACGTATCAATATTAATTGCGGTTTCTAGGGGCCAATTTTTTAGTTACCATATTATAGCGCACCCTGTACATGTATGTATGTATATACATATATGTATGTGTGTATGTGTGTGTGGGTCTATGATGTATGAGTCCGGAAATTCATGTATTCTGTTCCCGTGGACCTAGAGTGTTGTAAGGATGCAGGCGGCAGGTCAAGTTTAACAAAAAAAGGAAGAGGGCCCAACTTGTACATTAGATGCCTCCTGCACATGCTTATGATGTGGCTGGTTGCACTGTTCAATGACGGGCTTCTTACACCATTATGAAACTTTTGAAGAATCTATATGGCTACTTTTGAAGACTTTTGGTCGACTAATTTTTCGTCCTCCAATCCCTTCCTGCACCGAAGATTGTCTCATCGACCACTGAAGAAGATATAAAACAATAAAATCTAAGCAAGAAGTGATAGCCAAAAATCAAAGTACATTATTTTCGACTAAGATAATGAAAGAAGTCGCGTAGGAATAGCACTACGGAGAGGAAGACTGGCAATGTTTTATAATGTGAGAAAAAGTAAAGAGCTGGAATCAGACAAAAAATAATGCACCATAGCAAAAGCCTTCGATTAGCGAAAGCAGTGACCGTAGAAACCTCGATTACGATCTGGAAAAAGACGAATCTAAAAGAACATAACAAAAAGTATGAGCCTCCGGAAGAATGAAAGTTTACATGAATATGAAGAGAATCAAAGAAAGTTGTCAAGCGCTCGGTAGTGAGGGGATGTGCAGAGAGAGTTGAAGGAAAGGAAATGCAGAAATATGAAAGCACACCGCAAAAAGAGCGATGTGTTCAGTATAGAGAAAGGGACTTTGGGCCTAAAAATGCATGCAAAACAGACTGGCGTGAAAAATACAGGAGAAGAATAAAGGTTTTCAGGTTCACCTTTGCTTTCGGCACGTTTTGAACAGTCAGCTTATTGCAATAGTTGATGTATGAGCAAAGATAATCTTTGCGTTGAGAAGTCGGCATATAGTACTCAATTTTTGCTTCCAACCAATCTCTTGGTACCTGAACAAAGTCATAACTGAGTGAAGTCTCGGTATTGTCAAAATAGTACCATTTCCTTCATTCCAAACCAGTTTAGTAACTGAATTTAATTGTGCACATCGGTTAGCACTCGTTCTCTCTGTATGGAAATATTTCACTGTTATATTTGAGGCTACACTACTTCGAATAAAAGCTCAGAAAGCCGAATGTGTGACGCGCTCAGAATATTAACATTCGCCATTTTCATTATGAGTACCTAAAAACCAAAACAGCTCCACGAGTCAAGTCATTGAAAACACAGGAGGTTGTACTTCACGGGGTCACTGATATGCACCATCATAACTCAAACTGATAACTCAATAACCACGTGCGGCTCTCGATAAAAATTTCCATATTGTCGAAATAACTGTATTGGTATAACTCCACATGAGGTTCACAATACCTTACTGGCCTACGTTTCGGCGAATCCGCCTTCTTCGGAGCCTGGAAAAATGGAATCTAATTCTAATCAATAGAAACGGCCCTTGTGAGTGACGTAGATCGGCTGTCTCGAATTCAAAATTCATGGTCAAAGATTAACCTTATATAGGGGGGGGGGGTTCACGCGCAATTGACACGCAATCCCCTTCTGCCTCATTTTCGATATCCCTGACCCGAATCCAAAATGCACCTAGAGACTCCTCGCGGCTGCTTGTGTTTGCGACAAGACCTCGACCGTGACCCCAAAATCGTTTCCATTGTGAAATTGTGTCGTGTGGATACCCAAGGCAATTGACGGAGTGCGACCTAGCCTTATCGTTCGAATGTTCTTTAATTCGTACATGAAGTGGTCTAGCTGTCTCACCTATACTCATCTCTACAGTTTCGGCGAGTGATTTTGTAGACTACTAACAACACTACAGTCACTTTCTCTGCTAGTAGGACAGACTACACGATTAGGTACTGCACATGTACGATTTTGAGGTCACGGTTGAAATGCTGGCGCTTGGAACACAAACAGTCGCAAGGAAGACCCTAGAGACCTTCCGGAGCCGGGCCGAGGATCAAAAAAGGGAGAATGCGAGTCAATTACGCGATCACTTATCCCCTATATAAGGTTAGCCTTTGACCGTAAATTTTGAACTCGAACGGCTGATCTACGTCGCTCATTAGAGCCGGTTCTGTTAATCAGGGAAGTATGGTGCTCTTAATCCACCTAGGATTGGGTGATGTTTAAGTTGATCTCAAAGATATTGTGTGATGTGAAGATGTTTGATCAGGTATCAAGCTCCGGAGAGGGCGGATGACCCCAAACGTAAGCTATCGAGGTATTGTGAGCCTCGTATGAAGAATTAACAATAAAGCTGCTTTTCGATGACTCTTTCTACTTCGATTCCATGATACTGAAGTGTAAACTACCTTCAAGGAGCTGCGAGTGCCCTTTCTCAAATGAATAGGAATGCTCTGATCGCGGTAGGATTTTTCGCGTTTCTTCGAATACAAATCACACAGGTTAAAATCGATGTGTTCGGACATTGACAAGGAATTCGGTTGATTTGCTAAAACAGATATGACAGTACTAAAATAATAACATTATATCACCGATAGTGCACGAAAACCTTTTTGAAATTCAAGAGAGTTGCTCTCCGTCTTGATTCTCATCGTCTCCACATCAACAAGTCGTCCCATCCACGCGGCCTCCCTTCGCTGCTGTTCTTGGTCTTTCAAACGGGCGTCATCCCTGAACTCAACAATCTGGATTTTGTGTAGTGCTCTGATCTGGATCTGCTAAAAAGCTTCTAGATCCGGCAGGTTTGCTCTGTGGTGAAACAAATCGAAGTGAGACTTCAAATTTTCAGTGTTGATAAATTCTTTTTCTAGAATGTATCTAGTCTCTTCTGACTTCTTTACAGGCTCGTAGTTGCATTTAGGATTTGTGGTCTGCGCAGTGACTTAAAGGGGTTTTTCAGTGTTTACTCACTCACTTTATTCTACCACAACTGGTAGAATAAAGGCTTTGACTAAATACCGGCAAGCCACTTTAAGTTATTCTAAAGAGTCTGGACCAATGAACCGACTGCAGAGGGATGGAGGGCTTGGTTGGCCTGGGCGAGAATCGCGATTCGATCAGTCTTTCCAACGTGCGTTTGTGTGTGTGTGTGCGTAATTTGCATAATTTGCCACTGTATCACCTACGCCTGTCCCACAGAAACTATTTGTTATACTATTAAAACAGTAGCCCACTAAGCACGCTATCGCACGCATCAAAGATTTCGGACAGTAAAACATAAATTTTCACCTTGGCTCGCTGCCACCATGGAGATTTGACAACTCTCCTTGAAAATCTCCATCGGCTTTTGCTGGGCACTGATGTTTTTCGAGCAGAACTATAACTTGATCCTCTGCTCAGATAGGGGCACATTTCGTTCATGCAGAAGATGCGATTAATCACCAGTGATGGTTTCTAACTACTTTTTTTAAGATACTTAAACGCCATTGAATGAACATGGCCATGAACTTTGGTCTTAGCTCTGCCCAACTCGGTGAGCGTTCCGTCCATCGTGAAGATTCGATTGGTTCCCATTACACTCTCGTCGGCTTCTTACCGCCGCTCTGAATTCTAGAATGTCTCTGAAGTGATGTGGATTTTAGATTTCAGCTCCGCTGGCTCCTGCGCGCATCCTACCCACATAGAAGATTCGACCACTTTCTGTCCTCTCTTCGACAGCCTACATCCACATTTTCTGAATCCTCGACGTTTTTGAACAGAATTATGAACCTGCGAGCACAACTCCGTCCGTTTTGGCGTTCGCCCTGCCCTCTGCAAACATTTAGCCATTTTTGTTATAACGACATCTGACCTTTTGTGTGGATTCCAGAGTGTTTTCGAGCCCGGTCATGAATTTCTTATCTCAGCTCCGCCCAATATAAGCATTTGACCATTCCTTCTTTGGTAACCTGGTCTACTTTCACAAGTCTGAAACGTTCATAAACGAACTTGTGAAATTCTGCGAAAAGCATCTCCGATGCGACGGTACTCCCACACTTTATGAGCAGAGCTTCGCTTAGTTTAGGCATGACTCATATACCTTGATCACTTCCGTACTTTTTCTTGGCTTGCAAGCTGCTGGAATCGAAAAACTAACACACGTCGAATACTAGCATACCGTGGTTTAGCAAGCATTGTGACGGTACGGTATGAGTGGTGGACCACCACCACGTAGGTGTGCACAGGGTGGGCCAAAATTATGATACCACGGACATCACATTCCCGAAAACGAATAGGAAGCTAATAAAGCAAACCAATTTAGGAAAGTGTTTATCACTAATCTCTTATCGGAATAGTATCACATTGGAACTGGGATCTGTTGCTTTCTGCTTTCACACAATCCCAGAGACGACAATGGACGCATTGTCGGTGGCACGCAGCTAAGGTCATCGAGTTGATCCCGGCTTTTTGCGAGGCATTTTCAAGATTATTTCAATTCTAGTTTGGGTTAACCGATGCTTTCATCTCAAAGGCTTACCACTCTGAGACATCCATAGAGTGGCCACTGATCGAAGATTATGAAGTCGGAAACCTCTTTTCACGAAATTTCTAGGCTATTTCTGATTTGCGGTCAGGAGCTTTACCTTGACAATATGCCCGGTTTGAATCGCCAAGGTGTCCTATAGCGCACAAAAAATCGAACAGGCCTTTAAATCAACTATTGCTCCTTAATTTACGAAAATAGTCGATGTTTTTGCCTCGGCGGTGATGCTCGCAAAGACCATCGCATAAAGTCAGAGAGCCTAGCGCTACATCAGTTGCATTTCTTTCAGCTTCATACAAATCTCGTCGCCCTGCTTATTGAGCCACTTTTCTCACCGTGAATATCTCTTCGTCGGTGAACAGGGAAAATTCCGCACGACAATTTTTTCTGATACGGCGAGGCAGGTTTCGTGAGCCAACATTTCCCTTCTCTTCATCCTGCTCATTGGGGGAATCACTTTCTGATGGTACAAAAGCCTTGTTGTGCAGATGTGCTTCACGATTTCGCGCAGAAAACTTCATGAGACATCCATTCATTTAGCCATTTTGGGCTCAGAATGAACTTCGCTGCTACGCAGACCTCCGCCCTGCTTCCTTAACACTTCCCCTAGATATAACCGCACACCTCTTAGGTTTACCACTTCAACCTGATGTTATTCCCAACTCCCGAAAACGTCTTTTGGTTGAATGTAGCACCTGCTTGTTACGCTAAGTTGTCTGTAGATGCATTGTGCCAAAAGTGCTTGTAAATGCAAAGCGACGATTGATTCACAGGGTAGTGACGATTACATTATTTTCAAAATCTACCAAAAGTTTAGTATAATTTGGAAGGTAATAATGTAATCCACCTTGTTGAATGGAAGAAAGCGAACGAATTGTTATAAACCCAGAAAAGATTTGTTATGAGCGTCAGCGCGCGCTGTAATCATAATTTTGACCCACCCTGCAATATGTCGGCACAATGAATGTATTGGGTTGATCGAAAAGTCTTGATAGGTTTTTTGTGCGGGATTTTCAATTCTTCACCTATATCCAGGATCTATCATGTGATAGTTGTATAACATTTTGGAAGCTTCTCGCAAAAGGTATACAGGGGTGGGTGGGCTTACCCGAGTTGAGACATGATATCGGTTCGCAAGACTATCTCCGAGCCATCATCTGTAAGCGGTACAGCGCCTTTGGAGCGACAGCAACAGTCCACAACATAAAAAGCGCATTGGGGGAAGACACCACCCCCATCACTATGGTCCATTGCTGGTCACTTTAACCCTTAGACGGCAGCGCAGCTCAACGTTGAGTCGCGCTGGACAACGCGACTGAACGTTGGGCTGCACCCCTCTCCTTGGTTGCTTTTCTTAACTATTTCTTATTCTTCGAGTTTTTCGTACCCGGTGGGCTCCAATCACCAAATAAGACTATACGCAACGTGGGTCGAGAAAAACATTGTTAATTTCTAAAAACCACCAACAAATTCAATCCTCTCCCTAAAGGTTACACTTTTGTGCATTTTTCGAAAACAGTCAACGGAAAAATGATTTTAAAATCTACTACCCCTAGTACTGACTCGTACTGACTACTCAAAGTAATACAAGACAATTTTTGATCTCAGCAGTAATCATCTATCATGAATAGTAGAATTTTTTATTCTCTGCTGTCTGCCAATACCTCCAACAACTCGCGAAAGTGTCTCCTCAATCAAAGATGGTTCGTAAAACTCTATTGGTCCGTGGAAACAAGTGAACAATTATGTAGACGAACTCGCTGAGGGAATCCTGTCTTCATGGACTCTGTATCACTTAACCTTCTGTCTTCGCTTCTTTTGCCTCATACTGCTAATGCCTCTGTAGTTCTCATATCAGAACTGCTATTTGCGAGTATACTGAGGGCATAACTGCGGGAGAAATCGGTGCCTAAAGGCACCGTTCGCGATGATTCAATGGGCGGGTGTGTCGATGACGTGTCCGCCTCTCATTCGATGTCACGTCAGACAGTCAGACGTGGCGTCGAATAAGAGGCGGACACGTCATCGACACACCCGCCCATTGAATCATCGCGAACGGTGCCTTTAAAGGCCCCTCTCTATCTTCCTCGGATACGACTAATAGTCTTTCAAAACCACCACCCAAATCGTCCATGCATGCTGATCCAAGTCGACTTCCGATTATGCATAAAATCACAACTAACTAAAGTTGAAGGCTGATAATCATCCAATTTACACCTATTCCGACCTAAATCATGAAAGAAGCTTGAAATAGCAAACGCGCTGATCAAAGGGTTAAGGACGGACATACGGGCTTCGAAGACAAGCCTCGGTCTTAACGTACCCTCTCCGTCGACCGTCCGTCATTCTCGACACTGCCAAAGAGGATCCGGAAGTTAACACCCGCAGTCTTGCGACGAGACTTGGGTGTGCCCATTCAACAGTCGTCGGTCGCCTTCAGGTTTTCGGTTACAGAAAAGTGCTTGCTCGATGGATATCTCATGTCTTGACCGACAGCCATAGGTCTCCATTTGTCAGGCTCTCCTTCTTCGCCCACATCGCAAAGAGCTTCTGGAGCAGGTAGTTACAGGAGACGAAAGCTGGATCCCCTACACGCTAACAAGAACGGCGCTGTCTGGCTCTCGCGAGGAGAACAGCGCCGACGAAAGCCAAATCAGGCCTCCACCTCAAAAAGTTCCTTCTTTGCTGCTCCTGTGATTCAAAAGGAATGCTGTGCTACGAACTGCTCAAGAAAGGCCATACCGTCACCGCTCCCTATTCCGCTAGTCAGCAGTAGAAACTTGCAGAAGCCGTTTGAGGAAAACGGCCTGGACCAACTTAGGTGCACCTTCTCGATGACAACGCTAGGCCTCACAGAGGCGAGACCCTTGCAAAATTGGTGAAACTAGGCTGGAGCACGGTTCCACATCCACCCTATTCACCTGATTTTGCCCCGCCCCTCGATGCCTTCCTAACAAAAAAATCTCAACCTAATCAAGACTTCGATCAGCCTAATAATATCGCGCTACCTCCATACATTTATTCTAAGAGTTTTGATCCTTTCAAATGTAAAAGGCCTCTAGAGCCTACCTACTACCGGTAAAGAGGAGCGTAGCGATGTCAGAACTATACTTCATAACATCTAGAATGGAATCGATCGCGAACCACAGAAAGGTCAAAATCCCGAAAAGGTGTTTTGAGACTGCTCTGCCTCTTGAATGACGTATCAATTGGCACGCCCGAGAGTCAATCATTCCTATCGTGACCGGAAAATCAATGCAAAATTTCAAAAATTGATCCAAATGTGTCATATTTCGTTGCCCACGACAAAAAAAAAGAAACTTCGACATAAGCATCTATGCCAAGATGTACATTGCATCAGAGCTCCTGATCATTTTCAATGATTTCACTACCTTTCAAATTACTTCTGCCATTACATATATTATAATGCGCACTCATAACGAGAGACTCACAAGGACTGGGTCATGAAAACACGCATATATCCAACACGATGCTGAAAACGTCCTTGTTGCCATTTCGACTCGTCTGTTTCGATTGCTCGCATATAACGTTTGAAGTGAAAACGATCGTTCCGCCCGCAAAGTAGCTAAACATACTACTAGATTGGTTGGGGAGTAGGTTAATGGATACAGCCGTACACATATAACAGGTTCATATGAAAAACCCTAAGGCTGATAAAATTGTTGTTATCGGCTAACGCTCCACCCCTTTTTGGAACAAATAATAGTTTCTTGTACAAGAACTTTGACGCAGGGCTAAAAGGGCGGTGCAAATGCTATTTAGTGAATAGTCGGCGCTCACGCCCTTGATGGAAGTGTCGATCTTCTGCTCTCTTTCTTAAAAATAAGTACCCATCAAAAATTCAAGTGTTAGAAACCAAAGCCTTTGGCGGTACTCACTAATGTTTCGAGCGGTGATAACATCACTATGAGATGTCGTCAACAATGGACCCTTCTCTTTACGAAGATATTACTAAATAAGAATTCAAAATTACTGGCAGTCGGTTTTGTTGCAAATGATATTGAACAAAGAAGATTATTCATTAAATCACAAACCTTGCTATGTAGCAGTCGTAATCTAATAGAAGAAGATGAATAAAATTCTCATCTGCTTATCGTATTGCCGCTAATGGGTCCATATCACTACACTTACCATTCACTTTTGTCACCCTACACTACCATCCCGTCTTATCAAATGAAACATACTGAACAGCCAAGGCTACGTCGTAAATACCTAAGGGTTAGAATTTTGATCAGTAGGTGGCTCTTGCTCTCTTAGGCCCCTTATCTTCTCTTATCAGTTATTATCAGTCCCTGTCATCGAAAATCTACTACTACTATATTCGTATCCTTCATCACTTACTAAAATGCCGAGGTTCCACTTTTACTACGAAAAGTGTAATCCCACCAAATTCAAACGGTCTAGGTCTACGCAAACAGGAGTAATAAACACTCGGGCCAAAATTTCTATTGCGCACGCCCCGCCCCCTGTAAACGGAGTTCGGTCCTACCCACCATATATGTTTCCATCCTGCCCCCTGTACTCCGACCAAGTTTTAGCAAGCGCGACTTTTTCGAAGAACTCATTCAGCTGTTTCACTTCTATAATAGTAAATAGCTCAATCGATTACCTGGTTCATACTCCACCGATAACCTTGTTCTCAATCAGTTTCATGGGAAATTGGAATCTTTCCCTGGTAGGTGATAGGATGAGGGTTCCAAGATCATAGGGTAGTGTGGGGTGTGCACCCACATTCACATTTAGACAACGCTAGTCTACTCGGTCTGACGCAAAAGGTGTAGCATATTCACGGGAGAATTTGGCGTTAGGGGTGATGATATTGTTCACTCCAAAATTGCAGCTTTCTTGATTTTTTTACTAACCGCAGAAAAAAAAGGAGGAGCTCACCTGTCGCCTCGCAGCAAATGTTAGCTCTGTCAGACAAACCAACTGATTTTTCGTATCAGCCGTCGCAACACTAGGAAGTTGAAGATTTTTCCCAGCGATGGAGTGTAAATAAAAACTACAATGTTCAATGATCAACCAACTCGTGTACGTCTTCAATATCGATCGCATCATATGGTTGCACGATAGGCCAGAACATTCCCTCCGTCTTGTCAAAAGGGAACTTGGATCGTTTCGGATTGGCCGAACCCCACCTGGGAATAACGTGAGCACCTAAAACAAGCTATTGACTGGTAGTTTTGTAATTTGCTCTACATGGGTTATACTTTTCAAATATGAGAATTATCGAATGATCAACTCTTTTTATGAATTGACCGGCAATGTCACTTGTCGAGATGATCAAATGTGCCAATTATGACGATATAAGCTCTCGCAGGAAAACTGTTACTTTCTGAGCTTTTTGATTTTGCCCGGTGATATTTTTATTTCCAAATTGTAAGAACACCAATAAGCCTGCCGCTTCCCTTGACTGGCGAAGGTAAATGTGAAAGCATATTTACCAAGCCTCCGCATAATTCATGCAACTCACGTATCATGTCAAGTTCGAGTGGCTGTAGCTCCTTTTGCTTGTTCCACAAAAACTGCTCGTCAACCTAGATCGTATGAAGTACCAGTCAAACCTGGGAAAAAATAATGAATCTGAGCGTCTGCTCTTACACTCAGCAAATTGGGTTCATATGAAGTTCTGCGACAGTTGCCTCGTAGAGCTAATCGAGGTCGAACATTCGATGATGATCGTTCTGTAATGCATCTGCGAAAGCATGCTGCCCGGACGCCTGAATAACAGATTTTTCAATCGATCAAACAAGGACTGAGTGATGTTCTAAAGAAAACATTCACATCTACCGCCAACTTCATTCTCATCGTCGTTCGCGGCTGTAGTTGGAATCGTTTTCTTCTCTCTTTAAAAAAAGTATTAATAATGTAAAACGTGGATACAAGCGAATCATTTTACACAGCGGAAAAGCGATATTTTCCCTTCTGCGCAGAATTTGAGCGACAGAATGGATCTTGGTGGAACTACCCTGCACTGGCGTTCATTTATAAACTTGAAAATTTTCTCTTTCCTAGCATGGGTAGAGATGAAAAAATAGCTTTATCCTATACATATTGCATGCTGTGTTCTCGAAAAAGCATGCTATGTTCTCAAAAAAGTGAAATACTCGAAGACAACAGATAAAACTCAAATTGGGAAGTTTGAATACAGTCCAGAAAGATTCAACCGAGGAAGGAAGGCACTGATATCTTATGAGGAGAAAACAATGAGATGTGGGCCGCAAATTGCAGTAGTGATTTGGATAAATGTCATGTTGACCGCAGTGATTATTGCGAATATTAGATGCGATTGGTTCAAAAGCACTCGAGAAGTGTGCAGATGATGAAGTGAGGAACGAACTCAAAAAATCAGCGATATTGTTATTCTCGGGACGAAGGCATAAGCATTGTTAGATGCAGTGTCGCAAGTGACCGTATTCGCAGTAAATCTGCTCAAAAAGACAAAATACTTCGATTGTTATGATGAACGTCTACCCCTTGAACGTCAGGATAAAAGATGCTTCAGCTTCAGAAAATCTTTTGACATTTCTGATATTACAGCGACCATTCAATTGAGAAAAATAAAAAGTAAATGTTGACAATTGTCGGTGAAGGTACTGATGAAATAGTGATCTTCGGAATGAACGATGCACTATAACTTTCTGACATTAACTTACACTAACTTAAAGCCAACAGAAGAAGCTCTACAGCTACACCGCCACGTCGTTCGTGGATAAACCTTTTGCAGACTGAAGTAGTACGTAGATTTCCATAGCCTTTGAGCGACAAACCTCTTCTGAGCGGATCTTTCATCTGTATTCCTGTAGCTAGCTTGCAAACATCGGCTTTATCCTCGCAGTTTCCTCTTATGATACATGGCTTTTTGACACTGTGGATAAGGGAGCAAGATATACCTAAGACGGACGGCACAACTGAAGGCTTAGGAGAAGTCGTTGGGAAGTGGATGAACGTGAATTCTTCGAACCAGATGGGAACATGCAACGTTTATACAGACGCGAAGAATAGGGGGCAAGGATGTCCGAGTGGGTGGGAGTGTAGGCTTAGGCAGTGTCTGCACCTAATAAGAGCACGAGCTCGGTCCGTGGCTAGACGAAAAACACGCCTCGCAAAAAGGGCATAGGTAACAGCAGTAGGCACAGGCCTAGGGGCCAATTGATGGAGAAACCTAGTCACAACAATCATGCCTTAAGTCTCAGACAGTATCTGTGAAAACCTAAGAAGTCACCCGGAGGGTCCGCGCAGCACCCTCGCTTGAGTCCTCTGGACGGTATGGAGGGCTACCGAGGAGTGAACGACCTCGGCCAAAAGGTATTTCGAATTAAACCCTAAACGTGAGCTCGCTTGATGCGAATTCTTGATAGGTCGCTGATCCTATGAGGCGTAGGAACGCCCAAGTCCTATTCGTTCAGGAGACCTGCTGGGACGGAGCAAAACCCAGAGAGGTCGTAGGGGCGTCAAGCTCCTCTACAGTGGAGAAGTCAATAAACGAAATTGGGTGGCTATAGTAGTGGCGGAGTCCCTCAAAGACTTTGTCTCCGCCTTAGGAATCAGCAGTCGAATCATAGTTGAGAGGATAGACGCGAATGAGAGGTACTGAACAATACTAACCGTGTACGCACCACATGCCAGCTGCCCTGTCTACTATAATAGAAGGATGGGTTCTATCTGAGCCTAGACGAGGCCATCCGATGAGTCGCGGAGGGGGACAATCTCACAAGAAGGAGCTTTGCGAAGATCCGCAGAAGCAAGGAACAGGAGTTAGAAACGAAGCAGTAGTGGGAAAGAAACAGAAATAGACCAGCTCCCGTGAAGGAATCATCTCTCAAAACTGCGAAGGGCATAAAAGTACTGCCTGGAGGATGTCCGGCTCCACAGCACGGGCCTCTTCTGGCAGACATAGCCATCGATCTTACCATGAAATCCAGGATAAAACGGAGAATCCGATGGTGGAAGCTGTGCCGAGTGGTAAGAGAACACTTCAAAAGAAAGACTTTGGAAGTTGGGCTCCCAAATCCAGCAGGCCTAAAGCAACGCCGTGAAGGTCATCTTACATTCTGCAACGGGAACGCGGGGGAAAACCCTAAGTGGATTCCGAAGGAACAATGAAGCACTGTTCTGGAATGATTAAGTTCAGCGAGTTGTGAGGTAGAAGAAATCGGCCTACAAGCGCAGGCAGAGGACACGAGCTCTAAAAGACCTAGCTGCCTATGGAACTGCCAGGAGCCTCGTCAAGGCTGCTGTAGCGAAAGCGAAGAATACGGAAATGTGTGCCGATGACGGTACGAGAAGCTCATGGTCGAGAAGTAGAGAAGATAGTTTTTCCGCGAGCGAAAGTAGCAAGGAACAGGAGCGTTCTGATCATGCCGCGGGAACGGCATGATCAGAACATCGTGTGGTGAAGCGAACAGCGAGGAGGCAATGTTGAGAAAGCATGGTGAGGTCGGGCGTAGGTGGAATGCTTCAACATGCTCTTGAACGACGAGTTCGCATGTGAGAATGGCTTCCGATTTGAGGCAACGGCTGGCCTCATAAAGCTCTATACAGTGACAGAGGATGAGGAGCACCGAGCAATAGTAAAGCTTAAGGTTGAGAAAGCAACCAGTCCGGATGGCGTACCGATCGAGGCATGTAAGACGATTGGATTGCACGGGTTAATGTCGTTCCCATCTTCGAGCAGAAGGAGAACGCGATGGAGTCCTCAAAGAACAGGAGGATTAGGTTGACGGCTCACACAACGAAATTGTACGAGTGGCTGGTCGATTCAAAATCAATAGAACTGGTTCCAAACTCACAGGAGCAGTTCGACTTTGGGCTTGAAAGGTTTACAATACAATCGGATGCTATATCCATAGCTAGACAAGTAATGGAGAAGTATCAAGAAAAGCATAAACTCTGCTACACAGCCTTCCTCGATCTGGAGAAGGCATCCGACCGTCTGAATGGACCACTGAAGAATATCCTTTGTTGACATTGCACTGATAGCGGAGCACAACGAAGAATTCCGAGGCAGCTGCGGCAAATGCAGAAATGGCGGAAAACGATCTCCAGCGGAATCAGAAGAGACCAAGTTCCTCAGCTCCGAAAAGAGCATAAAGTCAGTTGTCAGTCTCGGGGAAACCTTCAGAAGGGTTCAGGACTTCCGATAACTGGGGAGTGATCTAGCAGCAGCAGCCGATGGTAGCATGACGCAGGCCGTAAAAGGCCGGATTAACGCGGCATGGACGAGGTGGAGGGAGCCTACCGGTATCCTCCGGACGCTAAAAGTAAAGATGTATCGGACGATGGTAAGGCCCATGATGCTCTACGCAGCGGAGTGTTGCCCGAAAGTGAAAACTATGAGAGGCAGCTCCACTCCACTAAAATGAGAGTGCTCAGATGCCTGTGGTTATACGCGTCACAATCGGATCAGAAATAGACATGTTAAGGAAAGAGAATTCTGATACCCACCCAGAATGATTTCGGTTATGTTAATATGTCATATTGTTTGTATTTGATCACGTATATTGATAACACATATTATTAATGTCAAACTGGTGATTCAATTGCGTTTTACTTTCCTTCAAGTTGTTCATACTAAGTGAGGGAAAGATAGACAGGAGGCCCAGCTGTCACGTGAGATGTCACAGCAGGGACAAGATGAAAACATACCCAGATTCTGTTTTCCGCCTTGGATCGATCACAGGAGCAGATTGATTAGCACCTTAATAGAAATAAAAATGAAAAGGACTAACAGCACACGTTAGCAAAATTATTGATAATCAGCTTACGGTTGAGTTCCTCGTCGGAAACAGGAACTAACTTCCATTTTGTTCTGGAAAGATTTCGCTTTGGTACACTTTGAATGAAAAGGAACTTGTGAAAAAAGCATCCCATGTGGATTGCTATTAGTAATATTAGGGTGTCCGTAGAGTTTTGAGAAGATTTTGCCTCTCATTTTTGAAAGCATGTTGCTTGCGAACGCGCCAAAGAAGGACTATGGATTCGGTAGCAGGGAAGTAGCATTGTTCATAGATCAATACTATAACTGATCGGTATACGACCTGGTCGTTCGAATAAGTAATCGTAGACCAAACGGTGTGCTGTCGATACGACTACCGGAGCCTTCTGTTTCTCCACTACGAAACTGATCCTTCCGACACTCAGACTTTGAATGAGATAGGTGACCGATAGCTAGCGGTCCGCCCTCTCTTGTTGTCCACCTGAAAGGCTCAATTGCTTGCTCTGAGAAGAGAATTGCTTCGACAAAGTTCGTCGACGCAAACGTCCACTGTCCTCAAATACTGTCACTCTTCTGGCCTCCCATCAGAGCAATCCTGTTCAAAATGGCAGGATTTGGAGAAGACGATCTCTATTTCCGAGCCATCATCCACGACATTCTACGCGGGGTCACTTTCAAATCAGGGCTCTTTGCAAATATCGCGCATTCTGACTAAGCTGGAGTGTCAAGTGCGAGTCAGTGCTTGTCAGATACTCCTCGACTGTATGCAAACGACGATATCAACCGACTCCATCACTGACCAGGATATAAAGTAGATGTCATATGAGAATCAGCACAGGAAATCGAAATGCCTAACAGTGGACCTAAGGTCACAGCCCGCTATAAAGCGACGCGCTCCCACCAAGAAGGACATGAGCTAATCCTTACTCTGCTCAACCGGGTGCTTTATGGGAAGATCCCACCAGAGTGTTCTGCTGTAAACGCAAGAGTATCCTGTGACCGGCTGAGAGAGATGGTGTCTTGAACCCCCATTTCACACCGATTTCAAGGAGATTTTCGATAGCGATGGATGATGCTCGACCACTCCTGGCGAAGATGTCGGTGGATGAGCTGGATAGACTTGGCATGACCTGGCTACCCCGATCCCCACACATTCATCTGGCTTAACCATATGGTTGCCTTACTTTCAAAAGTCCATAGGCCTGTTCTACAAGAAAAAGATCCACCAACTGTCGAGAAGTCAAGCAGGTATAGACGAACGGATTGCGTCGCTCCTCTCTTTATATTGGAGAAATGGCATCAGTGCCCTATCCGGTTGATTGAGAGACATTGTGGCTAGGAAGGGCCACTATCCTGATCACTGATCGAATTTTTATGCTGTAGTTATTTTGGCTTTAGAAAACCGGCTGAATTTTCTCAAAACTTTTCGGACACCCTGATAGAAAAGGATAATGTATGTCGTCCTGAGTCGCTCACCTGGATTTCCTCAGATCAAAAGGAGCGAGACGACGAGAGACTGGATCTGCAATACTACTTAGAATCAAAGTAGTACTGAAGTTTTCAGAAATCAGTGATTGTTCGAAATGACATACAAGATTCATGTAGTAACGCATTCTTCTATACGTCAGGGAACAGTTCACGATAAGAATAGTTCCTGACATTTTCTACTGGTAATAGTCTCAAGGATAAATAAGGGCCGTCATTGGGTCGAAACATGCTTGAATAGGACGTAAGCAGGGCTAAAAAAATTTGCCATTGATATAACCGTTACGATTTGAAGACGTCGTAAAGCTGTACACTCGCTGCGTATATCCTACTATTTATAACGCGCGCTGAGTGAATGTGTGCCGGTGTCTATGGTGTGTGTGCTTGACCCGTTCGACTAAAGCGGTCAAATTTGAGTCAAGTTGCGGAAGGCATCGTGGAAACACTGATAATAGATGACAGACTGGACACCGCTCCTACCGGAACGGCGTGCGCGAGAATCGTTCAGTTAGACTTTGAGTATTGATGTCTGAAAGGGGTTAGACGACACGCCAACTTCAACGAGGAAAGGAGGAGAGCTCGGAGTGAACCGGACCATTTAACTGGTGCTGCAAATTCGTTCGATTCGTTCTGATCGTTACTCGTTAATTCAGCGTCCTGCTTCGTGGGGTGTCCTCGTACCCTATGTTATGCTGATCTTTCATTCTCTTTATCCTGTTAATAAAATGGTGAGTTAAGCGTATCTCAGCCCCACCTCCTGCCGTTTGACGCCTGTTAAGAGACCTCGTTGGAAGCAATGGATATTTTTAACGTCCGCTGCGCTATAACACGATGTTTTTCGATGCGACATCATCCGGTATGAACGCCTTCCCATGAAGAATTCTGCAAGACTGTATCCTTCCACTATCTCAAGACTAACCAGGGAAGGGTCTCAACTTCCCATAGAACTTCGAATAGAGACCTAAGTATACCGATAGGGTTTGGAAATTATTAAAGGCACCGTTCACAAAAAAAGTTAGAGTACCCTTTTTTGACGGGAGTCGATAGAACTACTCTAGAATAAAGCGATAACAACGAAAAAAGTGCAAAAAACGATGAACAAAATGAAATAGAAAGGGTCAAAAAAGAGCTGGAAAGGGGGCTTGGACGAGTTTCACATCGGAAGAATGGCGGTTAAGGGAGTGTTCGGGCGAGTGCACGAAGGCGACGCAATGTTTGCAATAGCAGACAACACACCCAAGTTGCCTGACAATCTGATTGGCAGACTCTGGCAATTTGCCAACCGGCTTATCGATTTTTCACCAACTTCGCTCCAACGCGAAAGTGGTGAACGGCAATTAGATTTCGTATTCAGCCTAGCGAGGGGCGGAGGGCGACCGTGGCTCACTCTCCGGCCCCTTATTGTGCCCTATCCAGACCGTTTTCCGACCTCATTCCTGCACAAATGGTATCAGAGGGGGCGTCGAATTCAAACCATGTGCAAATCTCCGAAACCATTTTTTCGTGTACAGTGCCTTTAAGAAATATGGAACAAAACTGCAAAATGAGTCTACCAAAAAAGTTGCGAGCATCCAAAGTTTGCATGCTTAAAACATGGAGAGATAGTGCCAATTGATAAGCCCAGTTGCCCGCAATAGCTCCAAGGGTCCCCGTGGCGTAGTGACATGCTCCTCCCCTTCCGGGTGAGCAATGAGGGTTTGCTTCCCGTTGTCGTTTTTGCTTTTGCAGAACGTGCTTTCATCCGAGTAAAAGCTCCTACACCGTTTTTTTCTAATTTACGTTGGCGCTTTGTTTCGGCTTTCATTCGAATCACCAATCTATCACCTATCAGCGCACGTTTTCTCTGTCAGTTTTTTGGGTTGTTTCATCAAAGTTGAGTTTCCTCGAATGTCCAAGACTATTTCTATTTGGTTTGGTTATGTGTGTTTCGGTGTTGAAAATGAAAAAGCGTCACAAAAATGACGCGGGGGAGTTTTAAATAAGTGCGGTGATGGGTGATAGATAGGTGATCGTAAATGATGGTCGAACTGAAGTGCTAACCCAAATTAGAAAGAAACGGTTTGGGAGTTTTTATCGAGATGAAAGCAGGCCTTGCAAAGGCGAAAACGACAACGGGAAGCAAACCCTCATTGCTCACCTGGAGAGGGAGAGCACTGTCACTACGCTACGGGGACCCTTACAGCAATTGCGGGCAGCTGGGCCTATCAACTGGCACTATCTCTCCATGCTATGAGCATGCAAACTTTGAACGCTCACAGCTTTTTTGGTAGATTCATTTTGCAAATTTAATTCATATATTTCTTAATAGCTTTGCAAGCCCTACAATTTGAAACCATTCCTGGTAAATAGAGGTGGTGTCGGGAATCACACTCATGAGAATACCCTCCTGTCCACGTGAGCGATCGATCTGCAGGAGTGGTAAGCATATAAAGATTATCCTTTCATAGTTTTCTTTGAGAAGCTCGATGGTACGAAGTCCTCAGAATGCACCTCTTGAACGTGTTGGCATCTGAGTCGTGAAGTTAGCATCATTGACGGCCTAGCTCGAGAGAGCTGACCAGAGAACAGTGGTATGAAGAGCGTTTGAGATCATCGTGTACATACATACTGAAGACACCCAAGAACGTGATTTCTGGCCCTTCCCGATTAGAAGGGGATTCCGAGCAGGAATGACGGGCATGCAGTCAGTGCCATTCAACGCGCTCTAGTTGGGACAATGTTAGAGTTTTCCTATACATGCAAGTGCAGCGGGAATTTCGGAGACCCGATGACGAATTAGAAAACAGGAACGCTGCCGTCTACGCCAGGAATATAGTCATTGGAAGAGCTATGTCGGTCGATTTCGTTACGATCGTTAGATGATGATCATGAACTGAATCTCGCACTACACAAAATCTGATTTCTTTACTAAAGCTGTGATCTCGATGATTAACACACATGTTCGACGACAGAGGTGATTCAAATATCATCAATCAAGTACCTAATCTACCATTCCGCTATATGGATCGCCCACACGGACAAAAAGGTATACAAAATAGATCTGGTTCCGACGCGATTTGTGAACAACTACACTTCGTCTGACAGAAACTGCGAAAGGATACCATACTCGACGGACGGAACATAGATACCTAGTGACATCGAATCGGAAAACATCGTGCACACAGCGCAGAGGATGTTCAACATGTTCAAAATATCCATTGCTTTCGGATAGGGCCCTGATAAGGACCAAAAGGCATAGTGGAGGTGGGGTTGAAGGATGGGTGGCATTGCACAATGCCTACGAGCAGCACTGTGATAAATGCAATATCTGATCATCTATCATTACTTTTGCATTACTAATTTTGTACCTCCGGCATAACCTGATAACTGTTGAAACAAGTGGTTTATAGAGGTGATCCAGAGTTTCTTGAAAGAACCATTTGTAATCAAAGATCTGTCAGGGTTCGACTATCTGAGGTCGCGAAAACATTACCGTTCAAGGAAGAAAAAGTTGCTCGGAAAAAGTTGTCTGCAGACGAAATGCGAGCACCGTTTCGGCCATCACACTCACCAGCTTCTTTCCTGTAAAGTGTAATGCCTACAGTACAAACCCAAAGAGCGAAGCATAGGGTACAACTAACTCAGCTTCAGTCAGCAATTGAAGAATTAATGAACATACTTGACAGAACACATGTAAAAGGGGTCGTCTGTGCATGCATCGATTGAAGTTTCCAATGTGGTCTTTTTGATCGGTCTGCAAGTCTTAGCTTCTACGTGTTAGATATGTTTTCGACACCAAATTGTGCAAACCGTGTGAATGGAGACTTTCCTATCCCACTTGTAGAGGTTCTGATGTATGGGTCTTCATCGTATTCCGCTTTCATTCTTTTCACGTGACTATCGAACGCCTTCCTGTAAACGCAAACAGTGACAATATCCATTGTGGTAGTTGGTAGAATTATGCTACTATACGTAACGCGCTCAGTGTGCCTGTTGGTTTGCCTGTGTGTTGATGTGTATGTTTTTGTTTGACCGTAAATTCACAAGAACTGTTCCCTTGGGCAGCACAGATGGCAGTTTGTGTACGAATGTGCGTCCGAGGATGCGCGCGGCAAATTGCGCGGCGAAGTTCGTAATGATTTGAACGACTTTGGCGCCAATCACCTTTTGGGGCCCAAATTTGAAATAGAGTGGATTAGGAGGATCATCTGACCCTACTAAACACCACTACTTCGAGTTTGTGCCACGAAAATTGGCGCCGCAGTCGTACAAATCGTCACAAACTTCACCGCGCAATTCGTCGCGCGCACCTCCGGACGCACGTTTGTACCATCCTCCCAGATGACAGCATTCTAACTTTGGTGGTAGGTATCAGGACTAGACTCTGCCCACAAGTGGCGTGAGCATATTACGCTCATTTTACGCACGCTCCGTCCCTGCAATTCCCCTCCCCCTCCCCACCCTCTACCCCATCGGGGAGTGGGATCCATTCAGGCACCTAACACGTCCCATCAGACCCTCTCAAATCTGAGTGAGTTTATCCAGTCAAGTTGAAAAGTTAGAATGAACCGAGTCACTTAAAGGCACAGTTCACGATAAAAATGGTTTCTGAGATTCCCCCACACGATGAGTTTGAGGGCCCTGCTTATCAAAGATTGGCCCTTGTGTATTCTCGGTTGAG
This sequence comes from Haemonchus contortus, assembly GCA_000469685.2. Taxonomy (NCBI): domain Eukaryota; kingdom Metazoa; phylum Nematoda; class Chromadorea; order Rhabditida; family Trichostrongylidae; genus Haemonchus; species Haemonchus contortus. The sequence goes on along the minus strand of LS997566.1, from coordinate 28,540,980 downwards.
TTTCACCGGTATTGTAGAGGCTGCACCAATCACAAGAAAACCCACGTCGGAAGTTCGAACAGCTCGCCATGACCCATAACGACAGTGATACAGTTCTGTACAGTTCTTGCATGACGTAGTCAGCTCTTTGCGCAAATGCAATAACTGATATATCGTCCGAATACTCCTTCCGTGTTATTTCCGACACGGCGATCTCGTCCAACCTCTACCTACTTTTGAGGAGCCATATTTTCCTCGAAATCGGCGAATTCACTCGAGTTCCTCACTACCGATGGAATATTCCCAATCTATATTCCCGCTTTCCGATGAAAAAGGGGTATCTCAAAATGAACGTGAACCGTCTTTAAAGGCACAGATCACGATAAAACTGATTGCTAAATCTTCTCTATAGTATGAATTCGAGACCCCCTTATACCATGACTGCGCTTATAAGGGCGGAAAACGTCCAAGATAGAGCAAAATGAGGGGCAGACATTGCACATGTGTGTCTACCACACCCCCGTTAGGCTGTGGCCGCTAAATATGGAACCTAATTGCCGGGCACTAGAGTCCACATTGCAGCTACCTTGACGGAAAATCAATCAGCTGATCGTCGGGTAGGTAATTATATTTGAGACTATCTCTCATTCATTTGCTGCTCTTTGTGTTAAGTAATAGCATTCTGAAAACCTGCACTGTTAGAGTGGCAGTAAAGAAGAATGTTACGCAGAATAAAATCATTCATACCAGGACCATCAGCTGGTTGGAAAACAATATGAAGATTTTTGACTCACTTTAGTTAGCTATACGCAATGACACTGAATACCCTTTTATGCGCTTTTGAGGTCCCACTCTCGTCCGACCACCAATTTTAGCACTTTTTCAAAGCCCTCTCCAAATACGCCGTTTTTCACGTTTTTTCGCCACCTTGCACTAGTCTCTACTGTGTGTTCACCAGCCGTTGAAAATCGGTTACCTTAAAATTACCGTAATCTGAGCCTTTAAACACACATGAGTTGAGCAGGACTCAGCTTATGAGGAGCGTGGCACTCACAGGGTGTGTCGCATGTGTGTGCATGTTTAACAGGATACTTGCACATCCTGTTGAAATGTGCCCGAATGCACAAACTTAGAAGGGATGTGGACGACAGGTCATTCCCAACACGAACAGGAATAGCGCCGGCGTTAGCCGAGCGATCCGACTGGTGAGTTATAGTCCATGTGCAAGTTGGTTAACATCTGAAGAGAAGCAGCTTCTAAACGATCTCTCCTCTTTGTTAGCTAGAAAATTATGGCGTATATTGTGTTGCACAGTAATGGATAAAGACGTTAACGCTGATGGCAAGCTCGTTTGGTAGCCGATGACTTGCTGACAAAAGGTGATGCAGATGACCAAGGAACACTAACGGCGCGAGGTGGTCTGAAGCACATATGGTCTGGGGAAAACTTCAGTACGTAAGCTGCCCAAGCCAATTACACCGGGTTGAAGCCGTGTTACCGGACTCGATTGACATGGTAAACGCACGAACTTGTGCTTCTGCTGGCCAGCAAGTCAATGCATAAACGAACAGCGCATCCAGAGACTCTTACGATTTCAAATGGAAGCTAAACTAGATCGCGTAACCTGAAAGAAACTGAAAAGGAAACACCTAGTGTTTTCGCTACTATTCTAATAGACAAGGCGAGTATTATATATGATCCTTGTAGATCAGGGAATCGACTGCTTATGGGGACAGTTGTAATGGCAAGATGGACGGGAGGGTATAAAAGGGAAACATCCAGTTTTAGCGGTCCTCATATGACAAAAAGCCAAAGAAACACGTAAAAAACTGTTGGAGTAGAGTTCCATTCTACAACTGGTTTCAAGGAGGATGCGGAGAATTCAAACAATGCTGCTTTCGCTCCATGTTTCCGAACACAATCTCCCGACGATATGACAAATACTAAAAAGAAGCAAATGCGTTAAATGAACAAAACTGAGCCACTGTCTGCCAATACATTCAAAGGCAAGACTTTCCGTTGGGACGTTGCCTGTGATCCCTAGTAGCAACTTCACCGGACTGCATTAGAAGCGTCTTCTCTCCAAACGTCCCCATCATGCTTATTTGATGAAACTCTTTTGTAACGACTACGCCAGATATATTCGACCGAAGACTCATGAAACAATCAGTAGTACGTTCAGTAGTGCATTCTGAACTTTGAATATACGGTGGCTTGTCTTAAGAACAACATGATTTTGTGAAGAAAGGGGTTTCGAATGAATCATAGTCATGAGCTGTTGTAATTGATTTTATTTCGGAGCATTCACCGAGGATATAAAAAGTAAAAGTTGCAGGTTCACAAAACAAGCAAGCACGAAATGCCTGGGTTTTGGTCTTCAACTAGAAAAATCTTATGTACAAAGCCATCGCTGTAGTCTCACGACAGTCTGTCCTCGTTCACCCCTAAAAGCTCGTGGGCGCACAGGACCAAACAATTCGCAAACCGATATCATATTATACTAATACTGAGCATGGAAACACTTTGCCAGGTGACGGGACCGGACCTTGCCCGCAGCGGGCGGGGCACGCGCGATAGAAATTTTAGGTCGCAAATTCATAACTCATGTTCCCGTGGACCTAGCAAGCTCAAATTGGGCAGGAGTGCAGAGGCAGCATGGGACACTTATGGCAGATGGGAAGATCGAATTCCGCCTACAGGGGGCGGGGCGTGCTTGATAGAAATTTTAGGTTGCAAATTCGTAAGTCCTGTTTACGTAGAACTATTGCGTTGAAATTTGGTAGAAGTACAGGATGCAGGATAGTGACACTGATGGTAGGTGATTAGTGATGATAACGATTAAGAAAGGTTGATCAAGAGCCTCGAAAGGCGAGAGCCACAGGAACCGTTACTTACTTCGTTTTAACGGCAGAGCTTTGGCACTTCGGTAAGGGGTGTGATCAAAGAGGGACCGCAGATGTTTATTGACGGAGACTAATAACAACTGTTAGAGACTGATAGAAACTGATCGGAGGCGAGGGCCTTAAGTCTACGTCTTTTATATTAACAACTGAATATTCCAGTACATAGGGCAGGATGTGAAGGGCCCAAAGTTAATTAGTGATAAGGAAATATAATAACAAACGAGGAAGCGTTGCAATCCCCTTCGTTTCAACAGTGGAACCTTTCCAATGACGGCAATGTAGGATAAGACGTGGTCGTAGGTACTCTGTGACAGGAACTGCTAACAACTGATAAGAACTGATAAGGGGCCCTAGAAACCAGAAGCCTGTTCATGATCAAACACTGACTCTTTAAAATGTTTCATTCAACAAGACGGGTAAACGCAGTAATAGAGACCGATCAAAGACATTTTTCCTTAACGAAATGAGAATATTGTTCATTTCTCATTATTAAACTACATCGTTACGCAGTAAGCTTCGTGATACAATGAAGTAGCACGATTCCTTTCTGTTTTGTGAAATACCATTTGTGACTTAAGTCATCTGACCGCTAATAATTTGGAATTCCCGATTAATGAAAGATCCGAAAATGTCCCATCCATGACGGCGTCCGTGACAGGCGTTATTATCCATTCCTGGCTATCATTCAAGGCATTGGTTGTCAGTCAGTTAAGCCATCAATGTGACATAATTTCGAAATGAAGAGCAATGAGTCGAGACTTCTAATTAGTGTACACTTTAATACAGAAAAAATCGCTCCCAATTCGGAGCTAATACTGAGGGTGTAGAGCTATCAAAGAAAAAAGAGAATCCGAAGTGTTATTCATTAACAGCAAATTCCTTACAGGGAGGAGGAGCGCCCGGCGAGGAGGCGTTAGCCGGGCGGCTCGACTGGTGGCAGATAAGTCATTAAGAAGGCAAGGGAAAGCGAGCTCTCGCTAGTGTAAGGGATAAGAGCACTGTGCCCGAAAAGCACAAGTATGGGTTCGATGGTTTTTTCCACAAAAGATGTTGGATCATTGTCAGGATGTTGTCAGTTACGGATTCATACATTCAGGAGACTCGATCATATGCTCGGGTTATGATCTGTGCTCGTTCTTAGAATATAGCGAGGCAACGGCAGAAGCATAGCGGCTGGGCGAGGGTGCTGTGTATGAGCTGTTTCGACCGATCCCTGCCTTTGATAAAGTGGCCAAGCCTGTCGCATGAACTGAACACGACAGTGCCTTTAAAGACTAATTGCAACAATTTAAGATACAAGAGTGAAGTGGTCAGTCCGCTATGGCCTACAACATTCTCTGCCAAGACGACATCAGCGGCATTGTTTTTTTGAAATTGTATTTAGAGTGCCTGCGATACGTTCGACAGTAGAAGAGAGGTCAACGAAGAGCCGTGATCAAGACGAAATTGGCATTAAAGGGCGTAGGAGTCGTTCTTTTCGCCCACTGAGTCTTAAGGTCTCATTTCAATCTGCTTTAGTCCGAAAGTCCTTTATGGCGGCAGAAGACTACGCCGTCCTCACACGACGACCACCAACCCTACTCCTTCATTATTCTGGTTTTACTCCTGCTTAACATAATATTCCTTTTTCTGTTCAATGGGGAGCATAAGAAATAACTGTATACACAGGGTGGGCCAAAATTATGATGACAGCGCGACGACACTCATACCAAATTTCTTCATAGCTTGTAACAGTTCATTCGGTTTCTTCCATTTCTCAAGGTAGATTACACTATTTGCTCCCCAACATTATTCAACTTTTGGCAGATTTTAAAATAATGCAAGCGGCACAACCCTCTTGATCATCGCTTCCCATTTATAAGTGCTTTTGGCACAGGACATCTACAGACAACTCAATGTAACAAGGCAGCTGTTATATTCAACTGTAAGACGCTTTCAAGAGTTGGGAACAACTGCAAATCGAAGGGGCTAAGATATTGGGCGTAGGGTTTTTATAGAAGTGTCAAGAAAGCAGGGCGAAGGTCCGCGTAGCACTGCAGTTCGTTTTAAGCCTAGAATGGCTGTATGAATGGATACTTCACCAAGTTCTCTGCGCAAAAAAGTGGAGCATTATCTGCACAACAAAACCCTCATACGATCAGGAGGTGATTTTCAAAGTGAACAGGCTACAAAGAAGAGAAAGGTTGGCTCACAAAAGCTGCCGTGCCGTATCCGAAAAAATCGTCACACAGATTTCGTGTTCACAGACGAAAATTATTCGATATTCACGGTGAAAAAGATGCTCAATAAGCAGGGCGAGAAGATTTATAAGAAGGTGAAAGAATTTGAAGTGATACAGCGCAAGGCACGCACACGCACTTCTGTAATGGCCTTAACGAGCATCACCGCCGAGGCAACAACACCGATTATTTTTGTAAGTCAAATAGTATTATAGAAACTGATTTGCAGACCTGTTTGATCTCGTTGTGCGCAACAGGACTTTTGGGATTCAAACCGGACGTATTGTCAAGGTAAAATTTCTAACCGCAGATCACTTTTCTAAAATTGATTTGCTTTTTTAGCTTTCCGCTCGCTACGGGTGCGTGATGTCTATGTGATCATAATTTTGGTTCGCCCTGTACATCTTCATCCTACCAATAAACCACCCTATCAATAAACGCCTAGTGTTAGGATGGTAAAAGTCACTAATGTACCGTTTTACAGTCATGAAGACCCGACTACTTTTGTGAAGCTTTGGTGCAACATTGCTGCAGTCTTAACTTTCTTTTCTCTTCATCATTCGCTGAAGGATAATGGATGGCTTACAAGAGCGTGGGGGAAACAGATGAGCTTAGCTCATCAAAACAATACTAACTTGAATCCCACCCTCTTCAAAACATGAAAGCTGCATATTAGGAGAACTGATGAACTCGGATCTACAGTTACCTCCAATCGTTAGCCTTCTGCCGCACAAGAAGCCTCATCATCAATAGCTCAATGAGAGGGGACTGTCAGGTAAGAATATCCATAGGAATATGAAGAAAAATTCAATAGGAACGAGTTGTTTGGAAAGAGCAATATGAAATCGAGGTTTAAATGCAACAATAGGTGGTCGTTTACAAAACCGCTCATTATGATAAAAAAAAAACTCAACAGGCATGACCATGCCAATTGGACTGAAACGTCAACTGCGGTACCAAAAAAGTTCGGTAATTTGTGAAAATGCTCATGAAAACAACGGGGTCAACTGATGAGGAATAATAGTGCCACTGCATTATTTGCTCGAAATGTTGCTCCACGAATTACTTATCTAATGCTACGCTGGGATAGAAGAATGCAAGTTCCTTTTTTGAAAACTCTTGATAAGTGAGTCTCTCGGAACCAACGATAAGTTGAACCGATCAATTGGATTGTATTTTAGTGAATTCCTCTGAGATTTGTATATGATAAAAAATACCATTGTATATATTATAATGTATAACAGAGGACACAAACCCGACATTCAGTGGGTACCTAGAAAGGTTGGGCGGCATGAAGACGTCAGCATGCACAGACTGACGATTCGTGAACGTAGTCCTTGCTCTTAAACAGGCGGTATTAGATGACCTAACAATGAAAAAATGACGAATTTTAATCTCGAACGTCAAAAGAGAAGGATCAAGTAAAGCGCATCTCCAATATTACCTTGAAAAAAAAGCTACATTCGACTTCTCAGCATTAGTCGGTGGCATAGAATCCCTTCCAAGATTTGGTTTCAGAAAAACGGGAGAAAGACCTGGTACCTGAACGTAAACAGTTTATTGATGATCAAATCACGGAAATTTCATTGGAACCCATAAAAAGGAAGAACGGGTATGTAACAACCAATACATGAAAGTTGCCAGGGACGGACAAACCGACATGTTTCAAATATGCTATCGTTGGCATTCTAAATACTACAGGGTGCGCCATAAATATGGTAACAAAAGAATTGGGCTACAAAAACCGCAGTTCATATTGACACATGGTGAGTTTATGTGAATAATTTACTATGCACTACATCTACAAAATGAACACACGGTCATCTTATATACACGTCTCCTGTACTAATTATAGTTCGAAGATGCTGCGGCTATTCATCGACAGAGGCATGCAGAGTTTCTTGAGAAACTCCAGTCTGGGTTTTTTCAATGGTTTCTTATGAGCAGCAACTGTGGTGCATTTTGTAGCACAGGATTTTCTCTCCAGTATGAGCTGTGTCCAGCAACCCATCACACTGTGGTTAGAAAAATTTAAAGTTTTGGAAGCTAGGATAAAGTCGAGAACATTGCCTCAGCACCAGTCTGTCTTTTCCCATTCGTGAGCAGGTGTGCCGTAGTTTTCAAAACGTATCCCTACAAAAATCTTTGCCCCTCAGTTGATCTTTCCAGAATGACCCTTTTAAAAGAGTTTTGGATTGAATTTTGTACTTTTTTCTACCAAAATTTGCGATATCGCTCTGATGGTAGAGTTTCTAGCAAAAACTTTTATCAAAGAGGGAAAATGGCTATGAGAGGCGACCTGACTTTTTTTATCGGCTTCAGCTCTCGAAATGTGAAATATATGATACCTTGGGATCTTAACTTTTCTTCCCCGTTGAACACCCTTTAGACAAAAAAAGGCTTGCCGAAGCGCGTGCCGCGCGCAGGCAGCACACGGCATTTGTTTTTTCTCTCCAACTTCTTTTCGTCAAGAATCTCAGAGAGTTTTCAAATCTTATCTGGATACAATTGTAATTACTAGGGATAGACTTTTCTCATAGAACATGCAAACAAATCAGCAGTCATTTTCTCGTATTTCGGCAGGTTTTGCAGCGTACTCCTTCCCAAGTAATTCTATTCGGAAAAGGGGTTGTATGTGAGGCGAGACGATCGTCTTGAGGTTGGCCCCGACCTGTCTACGCATACGATTCAAGAGACTGTCAGTGGGGAAAATGTTGAAACGAGTAACGATTTTGGGAAGGGACTCAACAAATGCGCGCAAAGACGGAATGACTGGTAGATGTCTGAGAGGCTCCACCGTTTTCCGAAATCTGACGGTTGAGAGGTTCACAGTAGATATGTAGTCTGAGGAATGTCATAAACATAAGGGAATGTGCAAATTTGGAGAAACCCTTCAAACAAGGAAATTACGGACGTCCGAAAAGTTGTTACCATATTTATGGCGCACCCTATATATTAAGAGTATAGACCTTACACTATAGAAATCTCATCTCGAAAGTAGCATATTTCAAAGAGCAAGCATTGGTTAAGTTTTCTAGAAGTCCCTGTTCCAACGGTCAACAAGTATTATACTACGAGCCAGTTCTCGAACAACTGAGCGCAAATGCAGAAACAATCCAGGTTCAAGAAAAAAAGCTACAGTGAAAAAATGTGAAAGAATACTGGTGTCATCAACCAGTCCAACATTATCTATGCCTTTTGAATTACCTCATTTTCTGACGCAGTGATCCCAACGGTATTGCCATGTTTTGTTGGAGTTGAACTGGATGGAAACTTGTCACTAAATCATATGAGATCAACCTAAATCATCGCCCTTGTGCGCACCATTACGCAAAAATGCAAAAACGCTGTCACCTACCAAATCCGATCCCTGGCCCATGTCTATGAAACGTCCCGCTAACCTCTACTCCAAGCCGCCACTGGTGACTGTGGGTGACCATGTTTTTTGTGCTTGCCCCTGTTGAGCGTTCTCTGGCGCTCAACAGGGGCAAGCCTCCACCACCTCCATAACTTCGTTCAAGGAGTCGCTTGGCAGATTTCGAATTCAGCATCAAAAAACACGTCTAGTAGTGTACGTCTCATTTCAAATGGCCACTTCGACTTGGGATTCTTTCTTTGTAAAATATGTCTATTCACTTTCCAGCCGAAGTGTAGGGAATGCGACAGGAAGAATTCCAGTTTGAGTGTTTGAATTAACACTAACACCCTACGGGTCTTAAAAGGTCAAGGCGGAACTCTTCTTGGAGGCCATTCCCACTGCTCAATGAATTAGAGTTGATACTGAAGTTGACCCTTTGACGACATTGGCACCGGTGGGTGCCACTGTGACTGGCGTATAGCACATTGGCACCCAAGTTTGGGTGCCACGATGCTTCCTTGTTTCTTACCAATAGCTAAATACAGAGAGCCAGTGAAAAATTTTTTCCTGGGACAGTGCCACCCACCGGTGGGTGCCAGTCGCGCGCAAAATGAGGGGAGCGTTGTCCCATCGTGGTCCCACGTCGAAATCCGCATTGTCGACAAAGGGTTAACTAATGTGAGGCATGAAGCTTTTTCGAGAGCATCTACACGAACAAAAAAAGGAAGACACACGCATACATGGGGCACGCTTACTTTCATGTAATCCTTTGAGCTCACCACACTAGCAGCTGCACCATTGCTTCACGCCTGCAGCCAGATGTTCGAGAAGCTTCTTCTATTCGGTGGGTTCCCATTATTTGCCAGCGACGAAACGCTTTCACAAGTGTGCTCTCATGATTGTATTGCAGGCGCACCTCAGATTTAAAATCAGCCTTTTAAATACTTACTGCCGTCTACATATAACCTTATTCTGATTGACTGTATCTGCGATCAATACATTTCTCTTTATTGTTAATTGATTATTACTATCACTAGTTTCTATCTGATCAAAAGTGCACGCTCTGGTCCGAGTGAACAAAAGTTATCAACTTCCGATCACACATGCACACATATGCACACCACACCTACACACTCCGACACACTTCGTACGCGACCCGTTCGCAAGGAGAGGAGTCCTCATGACTCCTGCGTGTTGGATTACTGCACACTTCAAATTGGCTTCGTATTTTTACTCAAAATGCGCTCATTTCGCACACGCTCCACGCGCGCCTCCTCCTTCCCATCAGCAGAGTTCTCATCTTACCGCCTGCACTCCTACCAAGTTAGAACGCCCCAGGCCCGATCAACAATTTCCAAGTACGCCCCGAATTCGGTGGGCGGAGTCCAGTCCTGGAACCTACCATTAGTGTTCCTGCATCCTGCGCCTGTGCTGTCCACAGAAGCAGGACTTATGAATTTACGGCCAAAGCACGACACGTATACACTTAGCGTGTTATACTTTGTCGGATTTTAGTACTCTCCCCTTGTGAGAAACAGCATATTCACATCCCAAACCGTGAATATTGACCTTCAACGGATGCGCAACACGCTTTTTCCTAATAGTAACAAATCACCTGGAATGAAAATTTTTTAGAAGGACATGTCTTTGACGTGGCTCATGCGAAGAACTACACCAGTCTCTTGAGCCATTTTTTCGCTTTACAGTTCTAGTAAAAGAAGGGCTCAAATGTTTCCGATAATGCAGACTCTTGTCGAACCTTGAGTGACTTTTCCGCACTAGTGAAGATGAAGACGCTTCAGCAGAAAAGTAAAGCTTGATCAAGAACGCACATAAAAAGACCATAATACTTGATTCCACATTGAATCCCCCATAAAATAAACTACTGCCCATAAGATAAGAAAGATAAGAAAAAAGAGAGGAAAACAATTACCTTAGTCCAGAGGAAGGCAGGTCGTCTTCGTCTGAAACAACATTATATCGTTGGCTGTTCAAATACGAAGTGAGCATAGATAAATAGCGTGTGACTTGTGAGTGGACTATATCAAATTACTTTGAATCAAATGTTGCACAGATTATTTCTCTGTATAAAGTGGCTGATTCAATTTATAAGACCCAGTCTGGGAGCACACATGCCAGCGCTCTTCATTTACAAATTTTCCTTAGGGTGCCGATCTTCAAAGCAAAAATAAAAGACAGGTCATATTCTTCGAGCTATAAAGGTAGATCAAGCTTGGTGATAAAGTTCTGGCAAATTGTCATGCGTGAAAGCTCTCCTAGTATTACTAAGGAACACTGTTTTCAAATGTTTTCAATGTTCCTGTTTCAAACACACAAAAAGGATAACGAAAAGGGAAACTTTTCGTTACCGACAGTCTTAATTTTTACTACAGGTGAACTAGTAAGCATTGATTGTGAAGCTTCTCTTCTATGAATACAGCATGGCCAACCTTACAATGGGAACTTCCACGGCGATAAAACCTCGCTGGAATACCCATTCGAATGTCCAAAAACTCCGGATTTTATGATTGCGTACTGACGTCGGATGAAAAATAGATTATAACTCTGAGGAAGCGAGTATGGATCTCGCCTTCAACAACACTCAAAAGGTTTTCATGGAAAAAGGGTCATCCTTCGTATAGTGGAATAACGAAGAATTGGTGTATTTTGGAGGGCTCGATTTCGGCCAAATTGTTACAGTCGAAGTACACGCCCAACCGTGAACACATGTCAAAATGGCTCTTCGTTGTCAAGTTATTGAGTGAGAGCCTATCAAACTCCTTCAAGTAATGCTCTATCACACGTTGCCAAGATTGTCCAGCAAAAAATCGAAGAGTTGGGCTGGAAAGTTTTGCCGCACCCGTCGCATAGTCCGGACCTAGCTCCTTCAAACTAGCATCTACTACGATCGATTCATCTGGATTGTCGGAGAAAAAGTTCAAAAATATCGACGAAGTCTATGTCGTCTAAATGTCTAAAGTCTAAATATCTGAGGCCGCATCATTCTTTGACCCACAGCCAACAAAATTCTTTGAAGACAGCATCTTGTTGACAGTTGTGGGATATGGAAGAATATTGTATTCATTCCCGAACAATCTGAAACAAACCGGAGAAAAAAACATATTGAAACCTACATCGTTGGCGCTTTGCCTGAGGTGGATCGCATTCACCATTATCAGAGGTGCTGAGGAATGGCACGTCATCCAATTCCTGAAGAAACTGCAAGCATACCATGTGTCTCAGTATCTACAGAGTTAGTTGAACTGAAGATGCCCAATCGGGCTAGAAATGAGCACTCCCATGGGCTTCAGTACAACGACAGTTTCGACATTAACGCAATTTCGGAATGAAGATGTTTCCAGGGGAGCAATCAAAAATTTCACAGGAAGTGTGAATTTGTACCAGATACCAGGATGACAAATAAGGTCTGGAAAACGGGATTTCTTTGAGAAATTGATTACAAAGAAAAATGAGAAACCGCTCAGACATACTAGCAATTGCTCATTAAGTATAAAAGGATAAAAATATATGGGAGCTTTTCAGGAGTTTTTTGTCTGAAGGATGACATATGCGAGATGTTTTCAATGCGGTGAAGAGGCAGTGGAAAGTCACCCAGTCAAGACGTCCTAAAAATTATTGAGCTATTTAGTTTTCTTCAATTGAGCTCTGGTTTGGATTCCAAGAAATATGTGATTTTATTAAGAACGTGCCTATTTATTTTTGCGTTATGCCCAGTAGATGCGGCCAACTGTATTTATAACTCTTCTTATTTTTTCTTCTCCTTAGGATTATCTTCGCTAAGCTTACTATTCTCATTACCCGTCTTCATTTCGATCTACCCACATCACATTTGTGGTAATGTTGAGTTCAGCGAAGTCCTTCTTGATGACATTCCATCACCAAAAGTTGAAGCTTCTCGCGACCGCTTTCCCTGAGCTTCGAACTCCATTGACCTTCTTATCGGGTGATCCAAGAACTTCTAAGTTCGTGTCTATCTTCGCTTGCGCTGTTTTCTCATCTACAGCTGGGCGTGTGCTTTTGCAATACTACGCTGACGTTTGTTTCTATACGGTCCAGCCGCGTTCAACCGCAGGCCCACCTCGAAAGATTATTTCTGCTGAGCGATGTTTTTCCTCATGATTTCAACGAAGGGGTCAGTACTCACCCGTAAGACATCGGAGGCCTCACTGCTCTGTATAATTTCTTTTCGAGCACTCCAGAGCACTCCTGTTCACCGGAATCTCGCCGCTCAATCTATGCGCGTTTATTCGGACTTCCACAACCTGGTTCACGGCACCAAAAGCAGCCTCCAGATATCGGAGCTCCTGCCTTCTTTGATAGCTTCCCTCGTCAAGCTAGAGATAGGCTTAACGCCCTCATCATTGCTAATTTCCGTCACTTTGGCTGGAGCCCAGCCACGCTATTCCTTATGTGCAACGTATTTCAAAAATTTCCGCTTCTATCCACTATTAGAGCGATGTCATCGACTGAGGGATGGTCATTTGAACGTCATCACGAGCCTTTTTGTGATGACAATCAGTATAAGCCGGAAGAGGAAAACACTTGAGGCCGACCCTCTCGGAAGGTTTGAGAAGTGCGACTTCCTGAGAGATTGAAGCATCGTTCAGTCCCACGCACCTACTGAACGGGCTGGGCTGCGCTCCATGCAGATCTCGCGACGATGCAACTTCTACTGTAGCTTTCCTTCTAGACAATACACGCTGTTGGGTGCCAACAAAAAAAGAGAAGCACTCGATAAGTCGGCTTTGGATTCTCCTCTGCTTCGAAGTAGCAGGGAAGGCAGTTGCACACAAATGTAGTATGGATTACTCAATAAAAAAGGGTTATTAAGGAAGATGAAAAATTCCGAATTTTTCTCTTTTTTTTTGTTCTGAATTCTCAAACCTCACCTCCTGTGGGCGGAGTCTGGTCCTGCCACCCACCATAAGTGTTCCCATCCTGTCGCCTGTACTTCTACCAAGATTGAACTTTCTAGGTCCACGGAGACAGGAGTTATGAACTTTCGCCCAAACCCCGCCCCTTGTGGGCGGAGTCTGGTTGTGCCACCCACCATAAGCTTTCCCACCATAGCGTCTGTACTCCTACCAAGTTTGAACTTTCTAGGTCCATGGGAACTGGAGCTATGGATTTTCGTATATAAATGTAAGAAGGGATGTGAGCTTTGAGGCACGCTCCGCCCATTGTGGGCGGGCCTCCGCTGACGTCATTTATGCTGGAGACATATCCGGCAGTGCTCCTCGCATATCAACTTTTTTCTCTCTGTTGGCTTTCTCCAAACCGAGTTATAAATGTTTTCGTAGAGCATTGCATTTCTGGAGAACGCCCCGCCCATCGGGGGTGGGCCTCCCCACCAGTTCGATCCAATCTGCCAACGCACACCTCTAGCCACCTTTAAACCCCAGTTTTAAAGCCGTCTCCTGACTGAATTTGAAATCATGGTCCTCAGTATAGCTCATTTCGATGCACGCCACGCCCGCTGTGGGCGGGGCTCCGCCAAGCTGATGTGTACTTTATACTTCTCGGGATATGACCCACCCATCACACGTTTGACCCGGTCTCTCCAGGCAAATCTAAAGGAGCTAAGGAATTTCGTGACAGACAGACAGACAGACAGACAGACAGACAGACAGACAGACAGACAGACAGACAGACAGACAGACAGACAGACAGACAGACAGACAGACAGACAGACAGACAGACAGACAGACAGACAGACAGACAGACAGACAGACAGACAGACAGACAGACAGACAGACAGACAGACAGACAGACAGACAGACAGACAGACAGACAGACAGACAGACAGACAGACAGACAGACAGACAGACAGACAGACAGACAGACAGACAGACAGACAGACAGACAGACAGACAGACAGACAGACAGACAGACAGACAGACAGACAGACAGACAGACAGACAGACTAAGCTCTTTATAGTAAGTAGGATACATACATACATACATACATACATACATACATACATACATAAACATACATACATACATACATACATACATACATACATACATACATACATACATACATACATACATACATACATACATACATACATACATACATACATACATACATACATACATACATACATACATACATACATACATACATACATACATACATACATACATACATACATACATACATACATACATACATACATACATACATACATACATACATACATACATACATACATACATACATACATACATACATACATACATACATACATACATACATACATACATACATACATACATACATACATACATACATACATACATACATACATACATACATACATACATACATACATACATACATACATACATACATACATACATACATACATACATACATACATACATACATACAAACATACATACATACATACATACATACATACATACATACATACATACATACATACATACATACATACATACATACATACATACATACATACATACATACATACATACATACATACAGACAGACATACAGACACAGACATACAGACATACATACATACGGACATACATACATACACTCATACATACATACATACATACATACATACATACATACACACATACATACATACATACATACATACATACATACATACAGACATACAGACACAGACATACATACAGACATACAGACATACGTACACTTGGCGCGTTATATATAGTAGGATCACATAGTAGGATCCTTGCTAGAAAGGAATCTTCACCACTGAAGACGGACTACTTAATATACTACGTTGATTCAGTAGGGGAAATAGATGGAAAAAGAGGTTGGCGAGAAATAGCAGTTGGCGATATTGAGCACCGACTGGCTTTCTTCTGGAGTGCTTATTCTCAACAGCAACAATTCCTGAAGTGTCTATGACCAAACAATTGTTTTTGTTTGAGCGTTTTTGCGAGGTACTGTTCCGTCAACACCGTGCAAATTGTTCAATTTCGTTCAAGTGGGCACCTTTAACAGGTCTCAGTTGCTTCTTACTATGAAATTAGACCAGCATGCAATTCATTAAGTGATGAAGAGAAAAATGCGCCGTAAGGAAGAAAAAACTTTTAGTAGGGAATATAACCTCGTCTTCAGATACAGCAGGCTTCATCGTGGCTTCAAACTTATCCATCTCGGTAATTATTCCGGTAAGAACATCACACGAAGCGCTGAATTAGGTTAAGCTTCACTGAACTGGCTGCAACTTTAAAAAAAAACTGAAAACACCCAGCTTAAACACGAAGTTCACTTAAGAGTTCAAATAAAAGCATGGAGCAACGCTAGTTCAGAATAGAAACTATTCTATCAAAACTGTGAATCAGTGAAGATTCAGAACTATTCTACGGAAAGGAAGCAGAGTGTAGTTGAGACTTTGGATCGGTATCTATATACCCATCCGAAATAGGCAAAACTTAGGCACTATTCTACTTGATTACACCCCAAAAACTCAAAATTTTAATTTTCGACGAAACTTTGCCTATAGAGGTAATCCGATGCCCTGATAACGGATATGACCTTTACTTTTGGCGCTGGCGCCATTTGGCTCCAATTGGCGCCAATTTGGCGCCAAGGGTGTTTTCACCAAATTTGCTGAAAACTTGCCTTTAGTGGTTATTTGAGGTCCTGATAACGAATATAACATTCATTTTTGGCTCTGGCGCCAATTGGAGCTAAATGGCGCCAACGCCAAAAATGAAGGTCATATTCGTTATCAGGGCATCGGATTACCCCTATAGGCGAAGTTTCATCGAAAATTAAAATTTCGAGTTTTTGGGGGTGTAACAGTAGGATAGTTCTGGGGGCGTAATAGTAGAATAGTACCAAAACTTATGATAGGTGGATGATCTGGACCACTATTCTCGATTATTTTCAGTTGCGATCCAGACTGTGACTGAGAGATTGCAAGTAACAACAGTATTAGAAGCAGATATTTCAGCTGACCAGCCTTTTCGGGGTCTGTAAGGTCGCAAGAGATTCACACGCTCACCTTCACGAATCACAAAAGAAAACTTTGAAGAGCTAGGAATCGAAAGCGATGAAGCTGGCCTTGGCACGAATGGAATGTCGGGTTATCATCCAATAATGATGTTTATATCGAGTTCGAAGAATTCGTAGGGAATACAATAGAAGTTGCAAAGACCATGATGAGACCAATTGAAAGCCGATCATTAATAACAATGCCGGGATCAAAAACAATAGATTTACCTTTGAATCTAATTTACATCCCTTCATCTTCCCGCACGGTGGCGGTCAATTGCAATTTTGAAGTATGAAATAGGTAATGGGATTGGAACACAAGTAATGAATTGCAGAATATGAAAATAATCGATAAAACCCGAGAAGAAGTTAATTGATTTCAGTTCCAGCCCCTGTAGTGTATATTTACAATGTATCAGGTGCAATTTTCACATAGAATGTGTGTGCCCCTTCCATTTTTTGCACCGATTTTCAATTTACGCTTATAAGTGTCTAAAACAGCACCGGCCACCTGTTGAACTAATTCCAAGACCGATACTTCATTTTTCCCTGCAACTAACAACCAAGAATTGTTTGGAAACAATCTAGGCAACAAAATTTTTTTACATTTACTGCATTTTGACTTGGTCCTCTTGGCCAGGCTCCTCGCGGTCGACCTGCCTGATGCTGCAGAGATCGAACTATAGCAGTCGGAGCAAAATAGTCTATCCTTAGCCTTCGCATTCGGATCAGCCACCACCTCCCGCTTGCGCGTTCTCGAACTGCTTGTCGGCGTGTCGTTGAAGTTCTTGTAGAGCAAGTCGCCCACAGTTAGCTCTTCGAAGTAGTCTATCTTTATTTTTTGATCTTTTCGCAATATAAATATCGTCGATCGCAATATCGTCGCCATCTGAACCATCTGCAGCACGATCGTCGCTGTCGAGCAGCACGTTGCATCTCGATATCCGGAACACACATGATAACAAGAATAGTTGCAAGGACAATAATACTCACAGAGATCCCCAGAGATTTATATACCCCTAATTCAAATTTATCACCGCCAAATTTGAAATTACCCCGAGTAGCCACAAATATTGGGTAAAATTTGAATATTGCTGGATGGTTTGCAGAATATTCTCTGGAACTTACCCACTTTGCGATCTCAAGACCTTTTCGGCGATGGATTAGTCGTCCAAAGCCATGCGAGGAATGAGATTCGCTCCTGATCCCACCATATTTACCGACAGAAACTCCTATGAATTATCATGGCAACCATTCGATGGAAGATTAGCTAGCAAACAGAACTTTCGATGAAATGGATGACTTGATGGCAGCGCTTGACGGAGATGGTGGATACGTTCCGGCGCAATTATTTGGACATGTTTTTGTCGAATATTTTTAACGTTTTTTGTTGAAAAAATCCACAGTAATTAGGCATCGACCTAATAGTTTCAAGGTTTTAATGTGATTTATGGGATCACATAAGATTATAGAGTAGGCTGAACAAAGGTACGTAAAGGAGATAAGAACCGTCTCGAGACATAATCGTTAAGCCCTCTTAACGAAAAATCGTTATGCCATTGGCATTTATTTAATTTTTGGCGATATTATAGCTGTAATCAGATAATATCCCTAATACAATAGCAATAGCAGCTGATAAATGACGATGAAGGACCTCAGTAGTTGAAAGCTGCTGGGCGCGTCACCTCCTCGTACCCATGCTAGGACCTCTAGACGCGATTGTTTTATGAGGGGAGTTTTGTGGTGGGAGGGGTAGGGCCTGGCCTCCTTATCCACATGAATATTCAGTAATTTTTAGACATTTAAAAAGACCTGTGCTCAGTAAAGTTATCGACTTTCATCAGTACTTATCAATGCCGTATCAATGTCCCGTCACACTATACATAAATGATGTGCCGAGGCTCCACTGCTAAAATTAAAAACATAATAGCTCAGCGACCGGTGGCGAAGTCCGTTCCTCCAAGGGGTGCCACTGGAAACTGCCCACTCTGTGGGCTGAGGTGACCACGGACATTCGAATGCAGGCGACAGGCCCCGTGACAGGCCGACCTACGAACACCCCAGTCACATCAAAAATGTTAATGTCACTTGAAGAATCTCGATGTAATGCGACGGCGTCCGCGGGAGCCGACGCGCACTCGCAAGGCCCGATGAGTGTGAAAAGTATGCGAGGGTCTCCGGTGCAAGGACGGGATCGGGGGGCAACTAGGCTAGTCCAAAAGTCGCGCAACGTATGGAAGACTCGCGTTGCGACGTTAAATGTTGGCACATTAACGGGACGCTCGTATGAGTTAGCAGAAGCTCTAGAGCGTCGAAGAATTGACTTCTGTGCCGTGCAGGAAACGAGGTGGTCCTGCTGCAAGTCGAGGAACATTGGCCACGGCTTCAAAGCTGTTCTCTGTGGTGGGCCCAAAACCACCAACGGAGTTGGCATAATTGTCTCTGAAAGGTTCCGTGATTCGATAGTGGGCGTGGGGCGCTTCGATGATCGCTTAATGAAGATCACTGTGGTCATCAAACGCCAAAAATACCATCTCTTCTCAGCGTATGCTCCACAGGCTGGATGCTCCGAGCAAACCAAGGACAAGTTCTGGAACCTGCTAGATGAAAAGACAGCTGAAGTGCCGTTACAAGAAGCACTAGTTGTCGCGGGTGATCTTAATGGTCATGTAGGAGCTACTAAAGACGGTTATAGCTGTCATGGTGGTTTTGGATATGGGTCACGTAATACTGATGGCGAGCGAATTCTTGAATTTGCAGATTCGCATAATCTCGTCATTGTAAACACGAAATTCCGTAAGCGTGACTCTCATCTCATTATCTTCTATAGCAGTGAAAACAGAGCACAACTCGATTTCGTCCTTGTCAGGCACCGCGATCAGGGACTCGTAACAGACGCGAAGACAGTACCTTATGAAACGGTCGCTACACAACATCGACCGCTGATTTTTACGCTAAAGATCGCCCCGCCGAAACCGAAATTCGTCGAAACGTGTGGGCCGGCGAGAATCAAGTGGTGGCGACTGAAGGAAAAAGAAAAAGAATCGGCCGTCGTCTAACGCATTCTATTACCGGCGGTAACGACTGTCGATGAAACTTGGAAGAGTGCTGTCGAAGCGATAACCCGGGTTGCACGGTCGGAGCTCGGCATGACCAAGCCTGGACGACGAAAGATTGACAAACAAACATGGCTGTGGTCGGATCATGTCAGGGATGAAGTACGTGAGGAAAAAAGCAATACCACGCATTCCTCTCGGAAAAGACAGCCGATAATTGGCAGGGCTATCAGATCGCGAAGAAAGAGGCGAAGAAGGTAGTTGCTCCTGTGAAGGCAGCTCATTTTGCCGAATTGAACGAGTCGCGACGGTGAGCGGTATGTTTACCGACTCGCAAAGACCCGCCATCGCCAGACCGGGAATATAGCAAGGTTCTTCGGCATAGATGACGAGAATGGTCACCTCCTGACGGACCGCAAGCAAACACTGAAACGATGGCGAGAGTACTTCGAAAACATGTCGACAGTCGAATTAGCTCATCCCGCCATCCCTTGCGCTCCGCCAGTATACGGTCCTGTCCAGAAGATAACTGTGAGGGAGACAATTACGGCTATGAAGAGGATGAAATCAGGCAAAGCAACTGGTCCTGACGACTTAGCAGCAGACCTGTGGAAATCGAAATGCTGAAATCCTGCAGGGTGGTTGACGGACTTCTTCAACCAGGTCGTCGCAGAGAAGAAGGTGCCTGAGGGCTGGCAACAGAGCACGACGACCCTTATCTGGAAAAAGAAGGGCAGTCCTGGAGACTGCGCTTGCTATCGTCCAATTCGCCTGCTCTCGCACAGCATGAAAATCTTTGAGCGAATTGTGCAGTCGTATCCGCGACATCGTCAAGCTGACCACCAATCAGTGTGGTTTTGTGTCTGGTTGCAGCACCATTGATGCCATACACGCCACTCGCCTTCTACTAGAAAAGCATCGCGAAAAACGAAGACCGGTTCATCTCGCCTTTCTAGACTAGGAGAAGGCTTTCGACCGTGTTCCGCGTGACGTTATATGGTATGCCTTACGACAGCATGGCGTTCCCGAAGAGCTTATTGAGTGGGTGCGCATCCTTTACACTAGCCCAAAGAGCCGAGTGCAAACGGCAGCGGGCACATCGACGGATTTTCCCATCTCCGTCGGAGTACACCAGGGCTCTGCGTTATCCCCACCACTTTTTGTTGTCGTCATGGATGCCATTACAAAGGACCTCCAGAAGCCGGCTCCATGGACGCTTCTTTATGCCGATGATGTGATGCCCGCCAGCGAAAACAAAAGCGAGCTCGAGTCACAGGTGCAGACCTGCTCCGATCGTCTGGCTAGGTTCGGGCTCAGATTGAACGTCAAAAAGACTGAGTACTTGACCATTGATTCGAGCAAGCCAGGCTCAATCAAGATCAATGGCACTGAGCTCACACGGACAACAACCTTCAAGTACCTTGGATCGGCAACTGCGTCTGACGGCAGCCTGGGTTTTGAAACGAATTCTCGCGTGAATGCAGCGTGGTTGAAGTGGCGCTCAATGACTGGCGTAGTCTGCGATAAAAACATCCCTGAGCGTCTCAAATCAAAAATCTACAGAACCGTCATCCGGCCCGCCGCGATTTACGGCGCCGAGTGCTGGCCTACGACCAAAGAAGTAGAAGCTCGCCTCAGTGTGATGGAGACCAAGATGCTGCGCTGGACAGCCGGAGCAACACGACTAGACCGCATAAGCAATGACGCCATCAGGGAGCGATTCGGTGTAGCGGCCATCGTCGATAAAATGCGCGAAGCCCGACTCCGTTGGTATGGCCACGTTCTCCGCGCGGATGAAGGCAGTGTTCGTAAGATCGGTCTCAACCTGGATGTGTCCGGAAAGCGGCCTAGGGGGCGCCCAAAGCAGCGATGGCTCGATACGTTGCACGAAGACCTCAAAACGGTTAATATCCACCCCGATCAAGCGTTTAATCGGGAGAAGTGGCGTCAACATATCAGAAAAGCGGACCCAGCCTACATGACAGGCGCTAAAGAATAAGAAAAAGAAGAAGATATTAGGTTGAGTCATAAGTCCTCGGACAATGTGATAGTGATGACTTCTAGCGATCATAACTCGGGAAAGAGGTGAAGAAAGTGAACGCGCGAGGCATTGTTGGATAGAGCATGGAAAGCTCTTCCAAATGCATAGTGGAAAACGCACCCAACGGTTTCCTTTCCCGCAACTGTGCCTCATGATTTCAAGCCGTCGCAACTCCACATCCGCAACACCATCATATTTATGTTTTTATCGGGCCATAAACCCGCGGCAATCGGTAGAGGTATGAAGGACGTTCATAAGGACGTGTACATTTTACAGGTGACACTAGAAGTTCGCATCAGGCGATTATTCCATCGAAGATGAAGACCGTCCGGGATGCCCAGTGGAGTTGGATTTGGACGTGCTGCGAAGCCAGGTGGAAGCCGATCCCCATCAAACTACTCGTGAACTGGCAGTCATCCTTGGGGAGTCAGTCCACAATTATTCGTGGATTGAAGTCAATCGGCAAGGTGCGAAAGTTCGGTCGATGGGTGCCTCATGCTTTGAAGCAGTATGACATAGATCGCCGCGACGACGTGGCACCTTCTCTCCTCACGCTCAAGGGCACCACACGTGGCTCGAGTACCTAGTCACCAGGGGTGCGAAGTCGATCCTCTACTCTAACGTTCACCGGCGTGCTCAATGAATTGACAAAGGTGCGGATGCAGAAGACTCTTCTAAACCCAACGGACACGCTAAGGAGATTATGCTCTGATTCTGGTGGAGCGTTCACGGTGTCGAATAATGGGAGATGCTAGACGAAGGATGCACAGTGACCGCACACGTCTCCGTTTCGCAACTGAGGGATTTGAAGGCGAATCCCGAAACTACACGTCCACAGCAGCACAAAGTTTACTTCCAGCACGACAACGCTCGTCTTCACATCGCAAGAACGACCAAAACTGAAGTGACGAATTTCGGTAGGACAAGTTTACCACACCAACCATGTTCCTCTGACTTGGATCCCTCGGACTGCCACCTTTCTCCCCATCTTCAACGTCATTCGGATGGTCAGGACATTCAAACCCGCGACGACATCAAAATGGCACTGGAGCAGTTCTCCAAGGGCCAGCTCCCAGCGTTCTAAAGCAAGGGCATTTACGATCTGCCAAAGGATTGGCAGAAGACCATCGATGCGAATGGGGCATATTTCAAATGATTTGCTATTGTCGTTTGAAAATTGTAAGATAAGTCTTATCATTGCCAATTTGTCCGAGGACTATATATATATATATATATATATATATATATATATATATATATATATATATATATATATATATATATATATATATATATATATATATATATATATATATATATATATATATATATATATATATATATATATATATATATATATATATATATATATATATATATATATATATATATATATATATATATATATATATATATATATATATATATATATATATATATATATCCTACTTTATATAACTCGCTAAGTGTGTCTGTTGGTGTGTCGGTGTGTTTGTGTGTGTGTTTGTGTGTGTGTCGGTGTGTGTGTTTGACCGGAAATTCATAACTCCTGTCTCCGTGGACCTAAAGCGTTCAAAATTGGTAGGAGTAAGGGGGACAGGATGGGAACACCTTTGGTAAGTGGCAGGACCGGACTCGGTTCACAGGGAGCGCGGCGTGCGCGTTAGAAAGCTTGGGCCGCAAATTCATAACTCATGTCCCCGTGGAGCTAGAGCGTTCATATTTGGTATGAGTAAGGGGGGCAGGATGGGAACACCTTTGGTAAGTGGCAAGACCGGACTCCGTTTCTAACGGGCGAGGCGTGCGCGTTCGAAACTTTGGACCTCAAATTCATATTTCCTGCCCCCGTGGAGGTAGAGCTTTCAAACTTGGTAGGAGCACAGGCGATAGGACGGGAACACTTATGGTGAGATGCAAGACCGGAATCCGTGCACAGGGGTGGGGTCTTGCGCCGCAATAGTCAGTTTGGCCCTAGACATTCAAACTCGGAAGGAGTGCAGGCGGCGGATAGGAACATTTATCGTAGGATCGGACCCCGCTTATAGAAGGCGAAGTTTGCGCCAAAACAAGTTCAGTTTGCCTCTGGGGCGTTCAAACTTGATAGCAGGCAGGCGGCAGCATGGGAGCACCTATGATGAGTAGTAGGGCCGGACTTCGCCCCCTAGGGACGGGTTTCCGCGAAATAAATGAGTGGAAATCCATAACTCTTGATCCCGTGGACTTGGAGAGCAAAATCAGTAGGAGGAGGCAGGATGGAAACACTGACAATAGAAGAGGCCTTAGAGAGGATGATCCACTCACCAATCACCTCCTAGCGCCTTTGTTATTTACGGTTTAGCTTTGACTTTTTGATATGTTTCATTCGACAAGAAGCGTAAGTGGTGTGATTATAAGGAGATGAATTTGGTTCACTTCTTGCTATCAGATTACCACCGCTACCCAGCAGAGTTTGCGAATAAGTGGAAGATAACGGTTTCTCTTTGCTTTGATATCATTCTTAGCAAAATTCATCTGACCGGTAACAATGTTGGATGCCCATATAATGATGAAGATATCCGTAGAGGAAAGGAGGTACATCTTTGAAGGCATTTGATAGTCTATACTCTCGCTCAGCGAAAAAGCGAGCTAACATCTTAAAAAAGGGGAATTTCATTAATTCGATATTTTTCGGGCAAGGTCCCTTTGCCCCCAAGAAGGAGGAGAGCCCTTGATGATGGCATTGAGGAACATTGATGGTAGCTAACATAGTAGCCTCAGCCGCGATGAAGTCTCTGAATACTTTTTTCTCTGAATATTCGCCTTCCGGACACAGCGAGCCTGGCTTACAGAAAAAAATCGCTCCCAATTCGGAGCTAATACCGAGGGTGTAGAGCTTTTAAAGCAAAAGAAGAATCCCAAGTGTTATTTCCGCATAGCAAGTTTCTCACAGGAAGAAGGAGCGCCCGGCGAAGCCGGGCGAACCCATAAGAAGGAGGGAAGCCTGGCGTTAGCCGGGCGGCCCGACTGGTATATATATATATATATATATGATATATATTTCTGAAAAAGTGCCAAAGTATAAAATGTTCCAAATCTGAATTGCAGTCCGCCTATTATCACATTTATATACATATATACCCTGTATCACCTGTCGTCCCGTTGATCGCCGATTTCGTGCAAGGCCAGTAATGCCGAGTATCAGTAGTGTCTCCATTCGTCCCAGTCCATAGTAGTCCCGTGATCTCACAAATCGTCCTCGCTTCAGGTACACGAGGCCTAATATTCCTTTCGTTTAGAGTTTTCGTGGAGAAGTCTGATCTCTCGTTGGCGGCCGTCCTGGTATTCGCTTGACGCCCCGAGGAACCCAGTCAGTAACCGCCCTGATCCAACGGCCGTCACTGTATCGCATAACGGGTCTGGCCCGCCTGATCTCCGATTTCTTGGCGTAATCAATGGCATCCCTGATCGCCGTTCGATGACGAAGCTCGGAACCCCAGATATCCTTCTGCACTTGCATGTATAGAGAAATTCTAAGCATTGTTCTTTTCAAAAGCGTTGAGTGACGCTGACAGCATGTTCATTCCACTTTCGTAAATTTCAAGTCTCTGATGCGAACGTCAAAGCAGGAAGGACAGCACTGTTGAAACGGTGATCGCAGGGCCTTATTTTTCTAGTCTTCTTCACTACTCCCTCGATATTTTTGAGTGCTCCCCACGCAGCGCGTTTCCTTCTGCTCAGTCCGGAGCTAGATCCGTTCCGTTTAACATGAAAGGAGCATCAGGTACCAAACCGTTTTCATGAACATCGTCTTCGTTAGGTTCAGTCGTAATCCCATCTTTCCACAAGCTTTTTCGAATTCGGCCAGTGTTCGTTCCGCTTGCTCGACCTCGGTGTTATAAGCACAATGTCATCGGCAAAGCGGAGATGATGCAAGTGGCGACCGTCGACTTTCACTCCCATGCCTTCCCATTCCATATAACGCATGATGTTCTCGGAACGGCACTTAAAAGTTTGGACGAGATGGCATTACCCTGTCGAACCCCTCTCCTGATGATGATGATGACATATTTATGCAATGGCGGTATCCTGGTCGTAAAGTTGTGGAGCTCACGAAGCATCCTTATTTATTGAGTGGGAACACCGTGGTTGCCCAGAACCACAAATACCGTTTCTGTCTCGACGGTATCAAAGGCTTTCTTCAAATCGATGAACGTAAGGCACAACGGCATTTTGTACTATACATTTTTTCGCGATACTTTAATGACTCTTGTAAGAATTTGGATATGATCCGTTGTAATGGACCCTCTCCGTAACCCTGCCTGCTCTCATAACTGTCCTTCACTTAATATGCCGCCATTCCTTTTAGGATGACGCGTGTGAAAAGCATGTATTCAGATCACAGACAGCTGGCAGATGGGGCGATTGTTGCCGAAATCGTCGGGATCTTTCCTCCCGTACAACAACATAGTCTCCCTAGTTTTCCACGACGTGGAAGACTTCAGATTTTCTGGTTCGATCTCATCGGGACCGGGCGCTGTACAATCCTTTATCGACGTATGGCGTGTCGAATTTCGGAAGGGAGAACAGATGGAGCGATATATATATATTTGTCTCGCCTGAGATGGTGATTAGGCAAGTAGACGTGGTTGTCGAAGAGATCCAAGTAGAAGGGTAGCAACCTTCTCAACTGCCTTCGAGATGCACTAACTGTTCCGTCAGGACGACGGGAGGAAGTTGTATTGATCTTGTTATTGGCGAAACTCCGTCAGGCACTGTGAATGCACTTTCCAGCTTTCGTCCAAAACTGCTGCTCTTCTCTCTTTCAGATGTCCCTTTATCGTTTCTCTCCATAGCTTCAAACGATGATTGCCTGCAGCTCGCGAGGTTCTACGGTTGTACTCTTCATCGTTGTTGTCGCTAACAGAATCTTCCCTCACTCGCAAGGAAAGCAAAGTGGCGATGCCTGCCTCGGCGATGCTCGCAAAGCCCATCACAGAAAGCCAGCGAGCCTAGTTCTGTATCTTTTCCATTCCTTTCATATTCACATAAAATCTGTCGCTCTGCCCACTGAGCATTTTTTCCACCGAGAATATCTTCTCGCCGATGAGCAACAGTTCCCAATGACGAATCTTCGGAAACGGCGCAGCAGCTGCTGTGAGCCAACCTCTCTTTTCTTTTCAGCCTGCCCACTCGTACATAATCGTACATAGGCCTTGCTGCCCAGATGATGTTTCACAATTTGCACAGAAAATTTCATGATTATCCATTTCTTATGTCACTTTGTGAACGGAGTGATCTTCACTGTTACGAAGAACTTCTCCCTGCTTCCTTGACAGTCCTCCTAAATGTAACCATAGGCCTCTTATGCTTACCCTCCAATCGCTGCTGTTCCCGACTCTTGAAAGCGTCTTATGGTTGAGTATACCAGCGGATTTTCCACACTGTTTTTCATGGATATGTCCCGTGTCAAAAGTGCAGGTGAATGCATAGTGATAAATTACCTATTGAGAGTTTTATCACAGAGTGGATCAATCACTTCTGAAACATATTGAACCCAGCTGAACAATTCGAAGGCAGCAGTAGAAGATATGCGTCCAAACTGGCCAATCGTAACGGTGTAGTCGTTCAGCACGGCAACGCATGACCGCTTGTACATACCTTGACCACTCGGCCAAAATTACTGGAATTTGGGCGTGTCGTCTTACCGCATCCTCCATACAGTCTGAGTACCACCAGACAACCTTTCTTCAGATCTCTGCGCAATCCCTTCATGTAATATCTTTTGATTTTCTGCAGAGCTGCGAAATGCACCCAAAACAGTTTTATGATTCTATGACTACAATGCATCTACTAGACCATTATAAAGCAAAATGTAAATATATATTCTCTGATGAACGGATTTGTTCTTTGGAAAATTTTCATTTGAAAGCACAGTTCACTATGATTCTGGGTAATCCAGATGATGACGAAAAATGGAAGACAAGATGAAAAATAGTGCGATGAAGGCGAAGAATCTGCATGAATTGGTGTTTCCAAAGTGAGAACAGGCTTCAAAAATCGTTAAAAAGAGGGCTGAACGATAAATGAGTTGAGAAAAATAAAGAAGAATGGGGCGTTTGGACGAGCTACACAATGCGGTCATTGAGTACTTGTGGGTCCTGGTGCCAAGAGCTGACTATATGGTAAGCAACATTCATCCATAAGTTAACAAAAAACCCCTAGCAACAGCAGAAATAGCCAACCTTTTTCAGCCCCTTGAGGTAGAGAATTAGTATGAGGATTGCAGCAGCAAAAAGAATAATACAGAAAAAAGAATGGAAAAAAACATTGCCTCATCTCTCGGAGATCAGCTGATTGGGTCCTAGAAGGAATAGTTGCAATCTATATCGCCTCGACACTCGTCTGACGTAACACCGGTCGAAGGGCGGGAAGCCCGCGCGAGCCGGAAACGGGTCTCCCACTATGCCCTAACCGTCGAGTTTTCGGGCGCGAGAGGGTTCTTCCTATTACCCTTGAGGCCACTGGGTGTTCCTGGGGGGGGGGGGGGGAACTGAGTAACCATTTTTATCGTGAACTGTGCCTTTGAAGTCACCTCGAAAATTGGCGAAAATTTATCAGACAATCCAAAACATTTATCAAGGTCCACAATCGATAATTCATAGATCATCTACTAGCTGCGGTGGCTGTCGCGGAATCTGCTTCTGCGGCTGATACATTGGCGATAGTTCGGATAGTAATTCCAACTTTTTAGCAAAACAGGTCCACGATTTACAACTTGGTTCTCAATTTATCCATTATTTCAACTCCTTTTTTGTGAAGCAACTTGACTCTGACATTGTTTCCTCTTTCGTGCCAAATATGGGGGTTGCACTCTTAATGAAAGTGAGAAGATAATGCAGTCCTCAAACTCAACATTGCCATTACGGCAACACCTATCAGTGCGTGCACCCCTCGTGAACGGCCCTGATGATAAAAATTCTGAAATGGAACGCGAATGCCCATAACTTACTCTTTCGAGGCTTGTTTTCGACAATGATCGTGACATGTGATCAAGAGTGATAGCAGGTGATGAATGATACTATGATATAACATCTTACATTTGAAAAAAATCCTTACTATATATAAAGCGCTCTGTCTGTCTGTCCGTTTGTTTGTTTGTTTGTACGGAAATTCGATATAACGTGAAGAAGCACCTGGAGAAGTCGGGTCAAGTTTGGAATGAGTTGAGCATATAGTAAAAGCAACAGAGCACACGTGAGCCTAGCGGAGCCCCGCCCCCAAGGGGCGGGGCATGCGCCGGAATTGAGCGGGGTCATGGGCGAATTCTTCTAATTCGGACTCATAACATTCCAGATACCAGGAAAAAATGTGCAAAGGTGAGGGATGGGTCAACAATCAAAATAAAGGAAACTCACCGGCGGCGGGCGGAGCGTTTTCGCAGTGGGCGGTACTTTCCGCAGAGATTCATAACTCCATTTAACGAAAGGCGTCGAGGCCAGGGAAAAAAATAAAAAAGGTGACCAAGGCCTTATGCGTGCTGAGCATGCATAAGTATAGCGAAGCCCCGCCCACGAGAGGCGGCGCGTGCGTTGAGGTAAAAGCCACTTTTCAGAAATGAGTGTAACTTCGTTCGGAAAAGTTATAGAATGCGGAAAAAAGTGGTTAGAGGTAATGGGACAAATGTGGTCAACTCCCGAAAGGTGGCGGGGCTGGCACCAAAGTGGGCGGGGCTTAGATCAAAAATTTATAACTCTATTCAGAAACGTTCTGGGATGCGGCAAAAAGGTATCAAGGTGTAAAAGAACAAAGGTGGTCAAATCCCGAAAGTGGGCGGGGTTGGTACCAAAGTGGGCGGGGCTTAGATCAAAAATTTGTAATTCTATTTATAAACGTTCTGGGATGCGGCAAAAAGGTGTCAAGGTGTAAAAGAACAAATGTGGTCAAATCTCGGAAGTGGGCGGGGCTTGCACCAAAGTGGGCGGGGCTTAGATCAAAATTTCATAACTTTGTTCAGAAACGTTCAAGAACGCGGGAAAAAAGTGGTGAGAGGAATTGGAACAAATGTAGTTAAGCCCCCGAAGGGGGCGGAGCTGGCACATGGAAGCGGGGTGCTAGGTCCATAAATCCATCTCTTCAAAAACTTTTTGGAGTGCGGAAGAAATGGTTTGAAGCAGTTAAAAGAAGGGTGGTCAAGTTTATTGTGGAAAGGGTTTGCACTAAGGTGTACGGAGCTATGATCAACCACTAATAACTGTGCTCAAATATATCGAACGTGATGCTATCAGCAGCAGCGTTCGAATCTAGAGAAAACTATCTTATTCGGATTATCCAACATTCCGCTGAATGACTCCATCGTGGATAAGTGGCCGTCGACATACGCGTTAGCGTGCATAGCCAAACTGGTCTTTTGTTACTTTGCATGAGCATTTCACAAATGAAAAATCAGTAAATTCCCGATTCAGTATATGCCTCAGCATATGTTGGATCAAGGGTGCTGAAAAAAGATGGAAGATGTGCTGAGCACTACAACTAATATTACGATTTTCACATAAAAAGTGAAACGAGCTCATCGTAAGCTGCAATCTGTCTGACTATAATTTTCATAGCAGATAGGAGGACGAATTTTGCAGAGAACGAGGTTTTTCGAAGAATTCTTTTACAGCTATATTATTCAAAAGTGATCTATTGAGCAGGGTTCAAGAATCGTTAGCAAGAGGAGAATCGGAGGAGCATCGAGTAAGCGAAAAGACACAAGAAATAGACATACCTTCTCGAAGACGGGATCATCTCACTGTGCCTAGTTATCGAAGACGAGGGCTGGAATGAGTAGACTTAGGAACTATCGCTTCTAGCTATTGCAGTTCACACTTTCGTTCAACATAGATGTCAAATAAATAAAAGCAACATAAGACAGTCATCAAAATCCTACTCCCTCGGTATCAAAGTGCTGTCTCAAACTCTACGTGGTCTTTCGCCGAAAAAACATTAATAGAACTTTGTAAACAGGACTACTGGAGAGCCTGACTAAATTTTTGCAGGTACTACAATTTCCTGATGAAGCTTGCAGAGGAAGTTCCCTGCTATTCTAGTCGATGAATATGCACACTATCAGGGTCGACAGGAACTACATACCTTAGCCGATGATGTGAACGTATCGCCATCGTTCGATTCAATCAAGATCTTTTCCGACGACTCAGACTCGTACGAAGGCCTCATTTGTTCAATGGAGGAATTGTCCGCGTTGTTTGGAACGCAAGTCAATGCAGCAGTCTAAAAATTTCGTCCGAACTTCAGGTGACAGTTTTCAATTTTTTGAAGATTAGTTTAGTTAACTCATTGATAACTGCGCCGCATTTCGGATTATCAATTGGTGCGTGGCTCTTGCTCCTTCAGGCCTCTTATATCGTCAGTCTTCCCATCGTGTCGCCAGGGTTTCCGTCCTGCCTCCTCTACTCCTACCATTTCGAACACTCCAAGTCCATCGGACCAGGAGTTACGAATTTACGCTCAAACTTTTATTTCGCCCAAACCCCGCCCGTGGGTGGACTCTGGTCTTCCCACACTCCATTATATCCCCATCCTACTCCTCACAAACTTGAACGCTCTTGGCACGCGAAGATAAAAGTTATGAATTTCCTTGTCACTTGAGATGTTTTGAGCCCTTCCGAGATTCACAAATTTTATACAGCTTACGTTTCGGCCTCTTCGCCTTCTTCAGAGCCTGAAAGCCGAAAAACAATTTGAGATTGGTCCTCACGTAGGCCTAGACAATACTTAAAACAGTCCTCTAGACTAGTAGACCCCCCTGGACTCGATCAATACAAGAGTGTCACATGGCTTATCTTGAACTCAGAGGTCAACCACTAGGACGACCACACAAGAACGGAACTTCTGCGTACAATAAGCAACCCATCTCCTCCCTGACCTCACCGTAACTTAAAATTTGCAGAGGTCGAGGAAGGGCGCGAGGTCACGGGTAATGGCCACACACTCTTCCTTTCTATTAATTTGTGGATTCCTAGCTGCAATCCAAAACGCCTCGAGGGTTTTACGCGCCGGGGTGTCCGCTTCTATAGCCAAGATGGCTACTGAAATTTCGAACTCGCTACCATCATGGCACTCAATTCGATGCATTCCCAAAGGTGTTTGTATGCGAGATCTTCTTAGGCCCTCCAGATGTTCCCTGATTCGCGTACGAAGAGGGCGCCCTGTTTCACCTATATACTCAGCATCGCAGGCCTGGCATCGAATTTTGTAAATGACCCCAACTTTCATGCAGTCACCCCTTCGATTGAAAGAACACACGATGCAGTCTGGGGTGTCACACAAGCTGTCGTAAAGACGATTTCGGATCAAATTGCGGCTTAGGTTTCCCGGGGGTATTTCCACAACCCTGACTTCTTCTTGTAGATCACACCTGGTCACACAGGCTCGAATTGCTCTGCTCATCTCTTCAGACATGAATGGCAAACAAAGGACTGCCTTTTTGACAAATGCTTGTGGGCGAAGTCTGCGATGTGTGAAATGTCCCTCACGTTGTGAATCCTGGTGGAAGCCGGGATACCCATTAGACCGCGCGACTTTTCGAGCCAAGTCCAACGATTCTGTCACAATATCAGTATCAGAGGAAACCCTGCTGGCATCTCTGAACATATTTCATATGACAGACTGTTTTGTTCTAATGGGGTGGGCCGAGTAGCAGTGAATAAGGATATTCTTACAACTAGGCGTGCGGTACCACTTGGTCCGTACTGTCCCTCGATAGTTGGACTTGGATATTGAGGAATGGTAGCCAGTTCTCTCTCGGTCTCTCTCGTGTAAATTTGATCTGATCTGCCTGTTTATTGAGAATGTCAAAACATATGTCCATCTCTTCTTGAGTGGAACATATGATCAGGCAATCATCAATATAGCGAGTGTAGAGAACTGGCCTGCGGTCTAGAATAGGTTCCTCAACTTTTGACATGTAGGCTATTGCCAATACTGGTGCTAGCCGTTGGCCCATAGCCAAACCCCTAATCTGTTTATAGTAAACGCCCGACCACCTGAAAAACGAGCAGTTTAAGCACTCTTTCAAGACAGTCATTATCTGAGAGACCGAGAAACCGTACAATCTAAGAGTGCATTCGTGATCATTTAGCAATTCGTATGTGGCCTCGAGGGCGGCCTCATTCGACACATTCGTGTAGAGAGACGTAACATCGAATGATTCCACTACCACGTCTCCTCGAAGATCTGCATTTAGCAGTTTTTCGAGTAGCATATTCGTGTTGGTAAGGTGGGCGGGTACGTACTGGAGGATTTGTTGCAGAATTACATTGAAAAACCAAGCAATTTTATCAGTGGGTCCCCCGACATTGCTGATAATAGGCCTGACTTTGAACACTGAAGGGTCGTTCGAGCTCAGGTCTGCAAAGGTGATCTTATGCGTCTTAATAAGAGTGTACAAAACGGGGCACAGCAGCAGATCACTCTTTAGGCGATTGATTGTGGAGCTTGGCAGTCCAGCAACCTTCGCCACGCAACACCAGACTTTGTTTAGTTTTCTATATTGTCTAGTGTATTCTTTCTCAGTAGATCTGCAATACAATGACTTGTCCTGAAGATGTAATTGCGTTATAGCCTTATCAAGCTCCTGTGGGATAACCACGAATTCCCCTCCTTTGTCGCTCACAGACAAAAGAATCTCCCCAGCTTCCAAACGATTACGTAATTCTTTGAAGCCCTGCCTCTGTGAGGGGGTTAGGTTGAACACAGTACGTTTGTTTACGTACTGCCGCACCACCCTGTAAACAGATTCAGCGAGAAGGCGGAATTTAGTGTCTACAACAGCATGCGGTTCTTGGGGCCTGTAAAAGGTGCAAGGATAGGGTAGAACAGGGAACACCCTATCTGCCTGATCTCCCGCGCCTCCCTCCCGCACTATGCTGTTGGCCCTGCATCTAAGGCGATCCTGAAGGATCTGTAGGTTACCCACAACCTTGCGCACGACCTGAGTGGTGATGGATTGAGCTGGTGCAAAGCTAGGACCCAATTCCAACAGTGACAACGCTTCTTTGGAAAGAGTGATGTTGCCCAGAACCGTTACCCGACAATTGTATTGATCGAGTCCAGGGGGGTCTACTAGTCTAGAGGACTGTTTTAAGTATTGTCTAGGCCTACGTGAGGACCAATCTCAAATTGTTTTTCGGCTTTCAGGCTCTGAAGAAGGCGAAGAGGCCGAAACGTAAGCTGTATAAAATTTGTGAATCTCGGAAGGGCTCAAAACATCTCAAGTGACAAGTTCAGCTATGCCGAGATTAAGAGAAAGTCGAACATGGTTCATTCTATGAATTTCCTGTCGGACATACACACCGCACACACACATACACACAGAGATTAGTGCATCATAAACACTAGGATCACCTCTAACGACATCGAATCTTCTGAACTCTTTGCTTCAACTGTTGTCGAGAGTGGTTCCGGAGCTGCATTGTATAACAAAAAAGCTTCCCGTTTCGCACGGATCTTTTCGCGTAAACTCTCAACTGAAATGAACTCTCGCGTGGAGTAAGCATTACAATTAAAAACGGCACACCTTCCTTTACAACTCAAGAACAGCAAGTCATCTCAGCGACTTTAGTGGAAAGTGCGACACACTCCTCCTATGCAAAATGAATTTGCCAAAATCTTACCGTATGAGTTGAACGATTTTCTTGTAACGGTCTCCCTCACCGTCTGCGGGTAAGTGAAAAAAGTGTTGAGACATTCGTCAACAGTGACTTGAGACCTTAAACGTCAAAGTAATTATAGCCAATAAAGTAAGGCAAGGGCATACGAGGGCAATGGAGTAAGGGTATACGATGGAGCTTTGGTAGACAATAGGGCCTCAGGTGTCCTGATCTTTTTCTGCATTAAAATGATCTCAAGGTTCAGTGTTAAGGAAATTTAATGGTTCAGTTGGACAACCATTCCAAATAACGCCTCTCAAATATGAATTATGCGGTAATCAAGTGTTAATAACTAATCCTATAAGTTAATTGTGTAGTCAGAAATACCCCGACCACAACATCCCTACGTTTGTGGTAATAACTCTGTAGATAGAATTAGCTTACCAGTAATCATCGATTTTTTTCAAGTAATGTCGAGTAATCTAAGCAGATCCACCAGCCAAAGACGAGCTGGGAACGTTTATTGATGACAGAGTACTTAATAGATAGAATTCTGCACTTTCTCACTATATTATTCTGGAGGCAAAAATCAAAAGCATGGTCCGAAACGTCTGCAGAATCGCGGCCTAATCCTCTTTTTCATCGTCACTAC
This sequence comes from Haemonchus contortus, assembly GCA_000469685.2. Classification (NCBI taxonomy): domain Eukaryota; kingdom Metazoa; phylum Nematoda; class Chromadorea; order Rhabditida; family Trichostrongylidae; genus Haemonchus; species Haemonchus contortus. The sequence continues at coordinate 28,506,111 of LS997566.1, read as the reverse complement.
TATCACCGAAGCCTGTTGAAGGCATATTTTGGGGAAAGAACTTATGACCCTAAATCAGCGGCATCCATGTACGCTATATACGGCGCTCTTATATGGGAAACAGCCTAGATAGGGCGTGATAAAGACTCAAACAATGTATTCTCTACATGCCACATCCAGAAGCGGACGAAGTTACGGGCGTCGTAGAAGCTGCATAAGCTGGACAAGGATAAGGATTCGACTAATGTATCCGCTACATGCTATATCCAAGGCGTTTTTATCCAGTTTATAGAGCGTTGTAGAAGTTGCACTATTTACAAGAGACCCACATGTTGTAAAATTGAACAACCAGTCGTGACCCATGCCAACATCCGAAAACGAGTTCCCTCAGAGCTAGAGCGTCAAATGTGGGCAGGGCTACAGGCGGCGAGATGGGAACACTGAAAGTTGTTAGCAGGACGGGTCCGCCCACGAATGCTGAGGTGTGCGTGAAGTAACGTTGCGTGAGTCAAAGTATGCAACGAAGTTGGATCAGGTTTGGAAAGATGTAATTCACTAAAACACCCTGCTCTGAGCTCGACTCCGTGCTGCGTGAGTGAAAACACAACACAAAGCTAGAACAAAAATCCATGTTACTGCTCAAAAATATTAAAGTCTTAAAGGGGGACCGCGTTGTTATGGTACTTTATCTTTAAGATTCAAAACATTTTGGAGAGCGATAGAAATGTGGACACTCTAGCAAAGGGAAAGAGATTGTCGTGGTAAGTTAAGGGAGCACCACTGGGAGGAGGAAGAAGAGGAAGAGAGAAAGAGAGGGAAAGAAAGTGGAAGCATGGTGAGCGTTCTCTCATCAAAGAAAATCCCAGCACGTTTCCGAGCAACCAAAAAAGCGCGAAAATGAGCCGAGCTACTTAAACACACAAGACATGAGCTCGAATTTGCCTACTATGGGCAGGGAGTAGGTGAGACAAGCGTTATGTGCAAGAAAGACTGCATTACGCTTACCATGAAGGTGTGGAATTTGCAGGATCTAGATGATTCAGGGAAACTCTGGCTTGCTATTGGCACGACGTGAGAGGTGGGATGGTAACCGAAGTGAACAGAGTTTTCGGTTTAAAAATGTTTCGGCGGTTTGAGAAAACTGGTTGAAACCAGCGTGGAAACAAAGTCCAAATTGCACACGGTTCTTGGAATGAGCAATAAAGCGGGCTGAGCTCGGTTAAGAAGACTGTATTCCAATTCAAGAAAATTGACAACCATGAGGAAGGTGAATATAGGTTAGCAAAATCGCCAAGGTCAAATCTTCGGGCTTACTGAGGCCGGAAATAGTGCGAAAAGAGGATGAAAACCAGGGGTCAAACTCCAGATGCAAGGTGTCTAGCAGCTGGTTACAATGAGCTTGCTAGGGTTGAAACTCTACAGTCCTGCTCAGAATAGTTCAATAGAGCCATCCACGCCACGTCTACTTAGCGTAATAGTGGGAGGAGCTGAAGAGCCTGTCTTTCTTATTGACGACAATGTCGGTCAATGTTGACCGACATTGTCGTCAGTCTGTCTCGTGGGACGATGTCGGTCAATGATGACCGACAGTACTGTAAGTCAGCCAAATGAAGGAACTCTCAGGTTTTTTTTGTCTCATATTTTACGGTTACTTATTTACTCACTAATTTTAGCGCCGACCCATGATCCAACTAAATCGAAGGTTTTTATGGAAATATTAAGTATCGAGCCAGGAGTCATACATCATACCAGATAACTTACAATTTGAACTCCTTTCAACAATTGGCGCCTTACCTCTAAACTTGTTCCCACCAAAAGTTTAAATAGTGCTTTCTATGAATGTTCACGATTCAAAGCCTCATACACAGAGATGGTCTACAAAGCCCATGATTTTGGAGAATTCACCCGAATCTTTACAGAATACAAGTTTTTCTTCTGTTTCCAGAAGTTTTTACTTGTTTTACACAAATAGAATCTTATTACTCATGAGTACAGCAAATTCAATACGTGTCTGACGAGGTCCGCCAATGGTAACGACGATTAGTCGGCGCCCTCAAACGGTCTCGTCCCGTGGGCGCGCAAAATGAAAAATGCTCTCGTCGTCAACGTGTTGAAGGTGTTCCAGTTTTGCTTACTTTGTATGTAAGGCGTTTACGCTCTGAAGAGGTATAGCTAGCGTAGCAGTGACTATACAATAACTAGAACACCAATCACCCGATTGATATCGGTCAATTGGTTGGTGATGTAGCTGGGTCATCTTGTATGTTAGAAATTTCAACCCAAGGACATCGGTCGATATCGAAAAGTGTGCACTGATAAATTACAATTTTTTCTACCATTCACTCCAATAGAACGTAATCTGAAAAGAAGACAGGCGAAACTCTTCCATCGAAATTGAAGCAAGAATCGCCATGTACGGCTATCCCTATACTTCGCCATAATACAAGCGTTGGTATTCTTTGCTCGAACTCGGACGGGGTTGATAAGAAAACTTTATTCCGGTCCACGTTTCGACGTGGATCGCTTTCTACAGAGCCTGGAAAGTTCAAAGCAACTCATGACTACCTGATCAGACGCCTCCCTACGGAAATTCGAGACCTCCGAGTTCATTACGCAATTGTAAGTTGGGTCACTTACCATAGATCAGTCCGATCCTCGCGACCATTTGGTAGCCAGCAGCGGTCCAGTAAGCTCTCCGGACTGGATGTGATTCAGACTCACTGGTGGAAGGCCAACCTTGTATACGGCCTCAACTCCCGCGTGATTGTGATACATTTTCCCCTCCAGTTCACTTTTGACCCAGTGACCTGAATCTAGAATGCCTCTGCCGTGACCTCGAAATCCGCTCAGTGATGAATTTCCATCCTGTGGGCGTCTAAGGCAGTTGACATACGTGCCCTGACCTTGCCCACAATGTGCTCCTTGGTGCGTACGCATAGCGGTCATGTTTCGCTGATACCTCTCCACAACTGCAACATGTGATCTTGTAGACCATCCCTGCGATTGTACAGTCGCCTTCCTTGCCGGTTGGGCAGACCACACAGTTAGGGGTGGTACATGAGCGATTGTAGAGCCGATTGCGAACCAGCCAATGCTTTAGGTTGTAGGGGCGTAGCCATTGAGCGCAACTACTTCGTGTGCCATCTTGACCTATAATGGATCGCTGCTGGCTTCCAAGTGGTCGCGAGGATTGGACTGATCTAGGTAAGTGGATCAACTTACAATTGCGTGATGGCCTCTGAGGTCTCGAATTTCCGTAGGGTAACTGAGGCGTTTGGTCGGGTAGTCATAAGTTGTTTCGATCTTTCCAGGCTCCGAAGAAGGGATCCACGCCAAAACGTGAGCCGGTATAAAGTTTTCTTATCAAGCTCGTCCGAGTTCAAGCAAAGGAAAGCGACGTTCAAAGCAAGACTAGTGGGAAGTTCACTGTTGTAAGATCGGTCGAGACCGATCAACCTATGCAGTAAATGTTGATTCGCAGTTTTGTTTCCATCAGTAAAAAGCGCTGAGACATAATTGGAGCCGCATGGACGTCGGTTGCTTATAAATATCGTACTAAATTTGAAGCACTCGCCTCTGTCTGTCTCTTTGCACGGAAATTCGATATTACTGAAAAAGCTCCTGCAGAAGCCAGTCACGTGTGGAATGGTTGAGTATAGCACAAAACCGAAAAGGCAAATGTGACCTCAGCGGAGCTCCGCCCACACAGGGCGGGGCATGCACAGGAGTGGGCGATGTCATGAGCAAACCTTCTTAATTAGGTTTCATAACAGCCAAAACGTTGAGAAAAAGTGGGCAAAAGTGGGGGATGGGAGGGTAAGAGCAACGAAGGAAACTTATCGGCGGTGGGCGGAGTGGCTCTAGAGTGGCCTGGGGTGTGGTGCGATTAACGCGTCAATATAATGAGTTCATCGGACGAGACACGCTATAACATCATGCCTACCATCATTATGGGGAAATATGAACTTATTAGAAACACAAGTTTAAAATGATCAACTATGCACATTTACAGAAGGATTGCGTTTTCTAGGGAAAAAATGCAGTTATCCTTACTTGAACAATTGACAAGTAAATTGTTGACCTATGACGTGAATTTTTAATCTCGAAGGGGCTTCATTGACAATGCAAAGAGATTTGCTCTAAATCTTGATGAAGCCATGGACTACTGCAAATCTTATTCGATCCATCTCAACAGGGAGGTACTGAAGCGATGCTGCGTGCACGAAGAGCTCTAATGGGTCACGCGTGAATCGCGCGTCCCCGAGTGGCATGAGCTCGAACTTTCCTGGCTGACACTCCTTTGAGCAATAGATTAGAATCATTAACAGATAGTATAAGAACTAAATGAGGACGCACCTGTTTATATCGAAGAATGGACGGCTACCAAAAACTGTTCGCAAAAATTGCTGGGTATCGATCGAGGAACTACGAGAAAAAACTGAAAGAATCAATGAACAACAAAAAGGTTGCCATGATTCGGATCCAAAGCTTACGTTCAATTTGCGCCAGTCTTTCATTCATATCATTCACTTGGCTATGTAACTTATCCATGAAAAAATCGACATTCGACATCTCGTCAACGACCCATTTCTTTTCCTTGCATTTGTCCAGGAATACCTTCGCCTGATCAGCACATTTGTTGCGAAACTCGTTGTTACATACGACAACTATAAAGAAAATTCAGAAAGAAGGAAAACCATTCATCAAACTGTTGAGAGGAATGTTCGACAGTTAAATATAAAAGTTCAAAGTCAACAGCAATTTATTTATTTACATTTGTTCTACTATATATAATTCGTTAAGTGTTCTGTTGGTTTGTCTTTGTCTTATTCTGTTATTTGTGTGTATGTGTGTATGTGTAGGTATGTATGTGTACATGTATATGTATATGTATATACGTATCCTACTTACTACAAGCGCTTAGTCTGTCTGTCTGTCTGTCTGTCTGTCTGTCTGTCTGTCTGTCTGTCTGTCTGACTGACTGACTGACTGTCTGACTGTCTGATTGTCTGACTGTCTGACTGTCTGACTGTCTGACTGTCTGACTGTCTGACTGTCTGACTGTCTGACTGTCTGGCTGTCTGACTGTCTGACTGTCTGACTGTCTGTCTGTCTGTCTGTCTGTCTGTCTGTCTGTCTGTCTGTCTGTCTGTCTGTCTGTCTGTCTGTATGTCACAAAATTCTTAGCTCTTTTAGATCTACCAGGAGTGATCGGGTCAAGCATGGGATGGGTGGGTCATATCCCGAGAAGTATAAAGCACACAACAGCTTGGCGGAGCTCCGCCCACAGTGGGCGTGGCGTGCATCGAAATGAGCTATACTGAGGACCATGATTTCAAAACCAGTCACAAGACGGCTCCAAAACTGGGGTTTAAAGGTGGCTAGAGGTGTGCATTGGTAAGTTAGATCGAACTGGGGAGACCCACCCCCGATGGGCGGGGCGTTTTCCAGAAATGCAATGCTTTGTGAAAACATTCATAACTCGGTTTGGAGAAAGGCAACAGAGCAGGAAAAAGTAGATGTAGGAGGAGTATTGTCGAAGGTAACTCCAGCATAAAGGACGTCAGCGGAGGTCCGGTCACAATGGGCGGAGCCTGCCTCAAAGCTCGCATCGTTTCTTACTTTTATATACGAAAATCCATAATTACAGTTCCCATGGACCTAGAGAGTTCAAATTTGGTAGGAGTACAGGCGTCATGGAGGCAAAACTTATGGTCGGCGGCAGACCCAGACTCCGTCCACAGAAGGCGAGGTTTGAGCGGGAACTAATAAATCCGAGAAAGGTCTATAATGAAAATCAGCTCATGCGGCTCCGTCTCTCATGGCTAGAGCCCCTAGCGCGCGAGAGCTGCGTAGCCGCCTGGTATAGACCAGAAATTCATATCTCCTGTTCACGTGGGCATATAGCATTGAAATTTGGTGTGAGAACAGGAGGGTCAGGACCGTAGTCCGCCCAAAAGGGCGAGGCGTGCGCGAAACTTTATAAATGGTTGAGGGGTTGATAGCCCAAGGCTCTTTGTTTATCTAGGAGTTGAATCATTATTGATAGCAAACGATCGAGGGTTGCAATTAAAGGCGCAAGCGCCGACTTACACTGAATACCATTTGCGCTGCTCTGTTAGTCGTGTGTCAAACTTCGTGAACACGAAACAGTTATTTGTTTCGAAGCAGGAGTAGAGAATTACCCAATTACTACAACTTTTCCAAAGAAGGACGGAAGCCCTTCGTTAGGCTTCCGTCCTTCTTTGGGTTGTAACATAAGTTCGTAGAGTTTTTTCACAAAGATTTATTTGAACCAAAAAACAATAATTATAGCAATAAGTTAACCAATGATGTATCCTCCGTTACTGTCCACACCTCCTCCCATCTCTCGACCAATTTGGTGATGGCGATTCGCCATTAATCGGCCGTTGTGGAGTCGAAGAATTTGTTGAGCCAGTTTTTAAGATCCCCTTCGCCATCGAAGGTAACACCCCTCATTTGGTTCAACATAGAGCGGAAAAGGTGATAGTCGGCACGTGCAAGACCCGGAGAGTGGGGTGGATGCTGAAGAACTTCCCATTCAAGCTTTTGGAGTGCTGTTTTGTCGGCTTGAGCAATATGAGGCTTGGTGTTGTCGTGAAGCAAGATGACTTGACCTCGTCTATAAGGTCTTTTCAGCCGAATGGCCTCATTTACACTGTTTAGCTGGGCAATCTAGACTGCCTTGTTGACAGTGGCATTTCGTTCGAGCAGTTTCCCAGTGCACCATGCCTACCCAGTCCCACCAAACGCAGATCATGACCTTTTTTGGGTGAAGATCTTGCTCGACTCTCGGCTTTGGCGCCTTTCTGGGGCCACCCACACCTTTCAGTGGACACACCTGAGACACCTTTACCGTACACACTGCATATGTCCCGAACGGTTTCGGCTGCTTTTTTGACCTCGACGAAAAGCAAAGAAAAGCAGATGTCGAAAATGCTAATTTTTTCTTCCTAGATATTCCATTTCTAAGCCCGAAAAAATACGAACAATTAAATTATCCTAAAAACAAATAAAATAGTTTTGTAGAGGAAAAAGAACTCTTTCGAATGAATGTATACACTTCGCTGAAAAACAAAATAAATCGTTGTAAATAACTCTAACGCAAAACTCTACGAACTTATGTTACAACCCAATACGTATAGAGTATGTGCAAGTGTGGGTGCATGTGTACGTGTATGTATGTGTGTATACTGTGTGCATGTGTATGCGTGTGCGTATGTGCGTATGTTGTATGGATGGGCGTGCATGTTCATGTGTGAATGTGTGTTTGACCGAAAGTTCATAACTTCTGTTCCCGTGGACCTGGAGCGTTCAAGGTTTGTAGGAGTTTAGTCGACATGCTTATGCTGGGTGGTAGAACAGAACCCCGCCTATAGGAGGCGGGTTTCGCGCGGAATAAATGTTTAAGCGGGAATTCGTAACTAAGCCTCCCTGGACCTAGGGCGTTCAAATTTGGGAGGAACACAGGCGGCAGGATATGAACTCTGGCCGGAGAATTTGCGTAAGTTGTTAATTTAGAGCGCTCGAATTAGGAGTACAGGAATACAGGCAGCAGGATGGGAGCTCCTATGGCGGGTGGCAGGACTGAACTCCGCTCACAGGTGCCGAGGTGTTAGCAAACGTTGTTGCTGTACTTGAAGCGAAATTTTGAAATCAAGTTTGAACAAGTCGGGAATGAACCGAGTTGCTCAGATACACGGAACCTAAGCAGGTCTGCTTAGGGCGGACGGGGATGAAGTGTATCGGGTGTTTGTATTTTCGGCCAGGAATGAATAACTCCTGCTCCATTTACCGAAGTCTCTAACTATGAAAAGGATGCAGACGGGGAGCTATCTTTAACACGAGAAGGAGGGGAGCCCGGTATCAGCCGGGGATCCGACCAGTTTTATATAATTTGCTAAGTGTTTGATGGTTTGTCGGTGGGTGTGCTTGACCGAAAATTCATAACCGCTACCTTTCTGGACCTAGAATTTTCGAATTCAGAAGAAATACAGGCGATCGCGAGATGGGACACCGTTAGTATTCGATAAGATGATCGAGAGGGACTGATAATGAGCCAAAGAGAAAATGAGCCACAAGATCTGTTACGCGCTTCATGCTCACAGTGGAATAAGGACACTTCAGCGTGTACGTAAGAATTATAGTCGGGAACGTGGAAATGGTGAAAGGAAATGATAATAAAAGAATAAGGGCTGTAAAGTGGCACAGAAGACAGGAGTCACCGAGCTGCAACGTCCTTCGTGTTACCAGTGGAACCTTGACACTTTGATGGGTGGTGTGGAATGTGATGGGATCGTAGGTACTTGGTGACAAGAAATGATAACAACAGGTATATGGTTTACAATGCTACTTCAAGGTGATATAGGTTGTGACTAGAAAGTACAGAACGGCTGACGCCGGGTTCTCCTCCTCCTCGTGTTAAAGTTGGCATGCCGCCTACGCTCTTCCAAATTTAACACTTTGGCCCATCCAAGAAAACAGGAGCTATCCAATTAAAGCTAAACATACCCACACACCGACACACTTTGTGCGTTTGGTTCAGTTCCTCATATTCCGACTTGAGTGCGTATTTTCACTGAAGTACGCAGATTTTCCCCATGGTCCGCCTCCTACAATCCCCAAACCTCAACTTCATTTACTTTCAGTAACGGTCTGAGGGAGATGAAAGAGATTAGAGAGTATGGTAAAAACACACAGACATGATCTAAAAAGGGAAGGATCCCAAGTCGAAATGACTACTTGATATGATACTCGGAGTGATAGGTGTGCTTTCAGGTGCTGTTCTGGGATCAGCCTTCCATATTTGCCGAACGATCTTTAAATTGAGTTCTGGTGAATCTAGGCGAGCACTTACATCAACGAACATGGCTGTGTCTGCGCTCTCGGGTATGGGTTGCAATACCAGGGTCGCATATGGGACGCCTCATATGCGTGAGACCCTGGCACTGGACTTATGCGGATCAATTTATGGCATTCCACAGAAGTTTTTCCTTATGCCAAAAAGATATCTATACGTAGATTTAGTCGCAGTCGTGAGGTGTTTTGATGTTTGAGGTAGTTCATTCGCTAGAAAAACAATTCGAGCCGCCAAAAGTCTCTGCTCTCTTGGTTGGTCTCTGTAACCATTCAATGTTTCGCTGCTATGCCTTGCCTTTCCGTTGATGGCCATGAGATTAAAGTTCTTCGTGATGATGAACTCTTTTCTTCCTAAACAAAAGTTTCCCGAACAACCCAGACTTCTCGAGCTAGCTTTCATAGGAAGCTACTGGCGAGTTCACGGGCATGTCCGTGTGTGGAATATGAGTGAAGATGGAGTAGGACTAGTACGATAAGTATGCAGTTGATTCTAGAATGGATGGATTGTGTATAGCTGGATTCATCCACAAGGATTTTTGAAGGTGGGTTTGCTTGAACGTTTCAAAGATCATGAATCTATACAGTCCATTAAATTCATAAAAGCAATGAAAGTGATTTACATCCTGTCTGATACCGAGAGGCTGATACAGGCCGTTCATACATACATAGGTGTGTTCGAAGCACCACTTTATGCGTAGAAGCTCGTGATCTCTACCTTGCGTATACACACGCTACTTTACTTACTTTCTTGTCCATTTCGATCAATTGCGAATTCTGTGCAGTTCTTTGTGCGATATTCCTACGGAGAAACTTTCGTTACAAACATTTCGTGCTAGAATATCACACCTGTTCATGAAGTGATACAAATAATTCGGCTGTAAATACAGGGTGTATGAAGGAGGGAAGAAAATACACTCAGATCAAATGGCTTAGGTACAAACCGAATTATCTCAAACAAAAAATATCGTTGGCGGCGATGAACACCATTAAGGGTAGGTTTTTTTTTACTTCAAAGAGGAAGCTCTGCAGAATACGAAAGTCTCGATCACCACAACAAAAGGCGAACGGTGATCTCGAGCATATGGCAGCGTAATGTTTATTACTGCTACAAGCCAAGTGACCAGTTACCCTTGGGAATCTTTCATGTGATATAGAGAAAGGATTAAGACAGTACTAGGTTAAGATGGGGCCCGTGGAAGATGAAGAGAATTGGAACTGTAAATAACGAAGAAGCGGCATTTTTTGTAACTACAGATTCCGTTCAACAAAACGGACTCGACAGAAACTATTAAGGTTTGATAAGTAACACGCACTTGGATATGGGACTTTGTTAGGTGACCAGCATTTTGGGTATCCATCACATCGTTTCACTTGCGGAACAACGATTTTGGATTAATAGTAAGATGGCTATTATGGGTTTTGCACGGGCTTGTCAGAGAAACATGATTTCTGGTTGAACCTTTTGAAAGATGAAAAGAAAGGATTGAACGACAACAAAATTCAAGTTTATGGCATACCTACTCAAACCTTTGAATGGTTTGATCTGCACGATGAAAGATTAGCGGAAAATGCTACTTAGAAAAAGAGAACTAGAGATATTTCTGAATATCAGATGTCGACTAACGCCAAAAAGCAAAAAATAGTTTTTTTATTCAAAAAAAAATGAAAGTGCTTGAAATCACGCAATGCAGTGTAGTACGCAGCTGGGCACTGTCTAAGTGCCCAGCTGTGCACTACACTAGGCACTTAGACATTTCTGCAGAGAAACTCGAAAAAAATAGAAATTTTCTAACCAACAGATAGAGCAAAGGATCCATAAAGAAGCCTACCCAACAACTCAACTGAGTGCGGTTGGGAAGTGAATAAAACTTATCTGACTTACCGCTTGTTTCAGGAGTAGGCAAGAGAGATCGAGAGTTTTCACTGGAAGGCACTAATAAGTCAAAGTACAGCTAGTAAGGCTATCATATACACAACGTAAAGAAACATTTGAAAACGTACTCGAAACTTTTCATCGCAGTGAGAGAACTTTCAAGGTCTTCCTCTGGGCCAATATCTTCAATTGAAAAACCGTCCTTTATAAACGTGCTCGAACAACTTTTTTTGACCTCGATATCTGCATAAATATGAGTAGAGGAAAAGACGGCGAAGGATCTAACCAGATTATAAGCATACCATTTTCATCATTTACACTTTGTCTTGAGGGTACCTCTCCGCAACCATGAGGAGTAAGTCGTAAACTAAAAGAAAAAAAAGCGCTCATCTGCTCCCTACGCCATATTCTGAACTGTCACCAAACTAGGGTTCATGAAAAATTTTATTCGAGATCGACTTGTTCCATTAATATTTCAGGTATTCGGAATGTGTAAGCGAATAAACACGTTTTGTTGAAGAATGGATCTCTTCATGAGTGGCATGAAAAGCAATGAAGGACGCCAGTAATGGAAAACAAACTTTTCCACAGAGAAGTCGTCTATTTGAGGAGTACAACCTTCATGTAGCTTTTGTTTCCTGAGGTATGGCAGAAGACCAAATCCACGACCTTAAATCCGACAGTTTTAATTCGTCAACACATACTAAGGCGTAAATTGTGAAATCAACACAAAGGTACACCAATTTCGGAAACCAGCATGCGTAAGCACTAAGTAACTGTGACACGACGATATGAACTATAGTGCTTAACAACCTTAACAGTTCACTCTGCGGTTCACCGACAAATTTCTTTTTCACAGAAACTATAGTTGAAGCCGAGCTAGGTAAATGCCAAGAAAAAGTATAGCGGCGGTTCAGTACCACTAGAGCTAGATTAGCAATCTGTCTGAAGTTTCAGAAATGTGAAAAGAAATCAGCGGGCATTTGGCCACATCGTTTGTTAACTTCAACCACTATTCACACCAAATCTGCAGTCCTGCTCACGAAGTTACCCCAAAACATTAGAGGGTACCGCAAGTTTTCAACCTACCAAGTTGGATAAACGATAAACGGATACAGTCAAAGAGATGACACAACGCGTAGAAGCGTCCGCAGAATCGTCGAAGGATTCGACTTGTAATATTCAAAAGGCTGCTCTTCTATAGGAAATAAAAAACGCGGCACGAATGAAGAAATGCCGTGTTTCTCTTGCTTGGACATGCGCCGGCAAAAACCTGCATATCGCCTTTTCGGACAAATAGCTAAAAAAGCTCTACCCCGTTCAGGTGATCTTTGACACCCCAAAACGACAGCATATCTGCCATGACTTGCGGGAAGGGTAGCGATAGAGAAGAGATCTTTTCGCAGGCCTCACACCGAGTAAAAGTTGTGGTTTAGGTAAGTGTATCACCGGCGAAAAAGCCCTTGATCTTCGATCTGGATTTTGATTATTAGGAAACCACTTCCTTGGATCGCCAAGCATTACGACAAGTAAGAGTTGAAAATCCACCTGGGTAGCCATACGTAAACAAGGCAACAATCGTCCTGCACTAGTTTCGCAACATTCGCCTCTTTATTCTAAATCTCAGAAACCTTTCCTCCTTTCCGGACCTGTACCTTCGCACTGGGCAGTACAGGGCTAAGCACTAGGCATTATAGGGATACTTGGCGAAGAGCTGGACGAAGCCGGCGTCAATAACCTGCGTCGTACGATCGAATCTTTCAGGAGGATCTCACTCTCATAGCCAACCAAGGTGATAATATCGATAACTGTAAGCATAAGCTGTTCAGTACTACAGTGTCACTTTACTGTCCTATATGAATTGGAGCCAATCTTTCACGGGAATCCATGTTCTATATCAGACCCTCAGCCCTGCGTCTATCTTAATGGCAGCATTCAGCAAGAGCTGCACTAACTCTACAACCAACTACTTCACTTCTCTCATCTACTGAACTATCGTAAGCACACGATCGTTAATCCAATCCATAGAAGTGTTTAGAGCGAACCATTCGAATAGAGGGAGAAGGTGGCGTGAGGCCATGTTGACACTGCTACCATACGCTTCAAACAGCTCCACGAAGAAAAGAAAGAAAATAAGAAGAAAATGCGGGACAATCCCAGCGACATGGTTTACTTCTACCACCCACCAGCCATCCAAATATGTATCATTCAAGCCCCTTTGCCACTCTAATTGGTAGTCGAGAACAGGAACAGAGCTGATCTAAAGCAAAATCATGGGCCTTAATCAGATGAAATTGAGATCACTCGTCAGTGAGATTACTTCCAAACTATATTGAGCTCCGCTTATGTTATTCACTTTCTAGTAAAACTCACTTGAGGCCGGCTTGTCACGTAAATCATCGTCACTGCCAACGCTTTCGCCGAAAAGGACGCATTGTAGAGGATCCACTTGATCCACTAATGGTTGCGGAACTGAAACAAACAAAAGATTGGAAAATATTGACAGTTATCTAAATCTGTAGTTGCATTAGATAAAAAGAAGTGATTTCACCGTCTAGTCAGCCTTAATTCTTACGTAGAAGTGGAGTTGAGCTGAGCTGGCACTATATACGCAGTAAGTACTGCATGGCCGCGAGAATTTGACGAGCACTGTATCAAGCCCCTCCCAGAAGGATCAGCCTATTGAGAAGGGGAGCCTTTGTTGCGAAGAGAAAAGAGAACAAATTGTGGTTGTCTTATGTCGAAGTCGAAAACGAAAGCTTATTTTGATCTAATGAGCTGAAACAAGGTTTGAAAAGGTCGAAGATGTGCGCTTCTCACATAGTGTAGGTAGTAGCATTTAGCAAAATACTTCGGAAGAATAGGGTCGTGGAGAAATACAAAAGGATTCACAACAAACCAGTGTAGAAGACATGATTTCCCGACTTATTCTCTATTTCAATTCAACTTTTAATTACGTAGGTGGAGTAACGACCTAGGTTTCCTGGAAATTAGTGCGCTTGTGCTAATTGATCCGGAAAAGAGGGAAAAAGAGGGAACGCCTTTTTGCACTAGCAGTCAGAAAAGATGTCGCGACAGCGCAAAGGTTAGCAAAAAGGACTCTAATCAGCCAATTCTGTTCGAAGAAAGTAGCAGTAGAAGTTAATAGTCAGGATTAGAAGGATTTTGACGTCCCGTGAACGTGTCCCCTCCCCCTAGTGCCCAAGCATCGAGTGAGCAGATGATAGCAGAAAGAACTTTTCTCAACTAACAAAAAAGCAGTCTGAGTATGATTCGTTAGAAAAGAACATATTTAAGCATAACCATTCCATGAGGCACTTAATTAGCCAACAGAGAAAACGGAAGACAAAAATAAACTAACGTTCACAACCAGGCACCTCGTTTCCGGACTTTCCATCAATGCCCAAACTTCGACCCATGACATCTGCAACATTCACATGAAAGATCTCCAAAGAGAATATCATTGGAGTTTGGCAATATTCCAAGATAACAAAATGAAATCACAAAAACGCCTCAAATCGCACTCAAGTTTACAAGGCAAACGCATAGTCGAGCAACTAAATCACTGAACCAAGAACTTGAAGATCTATAGCTGCTAGTTAAGAATTCATGGGCCGGAAGTGCCGAAATACGCTTGTACATCACGATGACTTCTACCGCAACTGGATTTCAGAAGAGAAGCACAGTACATGTTGTTATGGTCTCATTTTCTTTCTAACTACAGATCTTATGACCTTATCACCTTGGTAATTTGACATCCGGACTCCATGGTATGTTGCCATGGAGCCACCCTATGGTATGTTGATATATCAAAAGAGAAAAGCAAGAAAAATGAGGGCAGGGAATCATGCAAAAGGAGGAAGTGTTCTATCAATGCATAATCAATGACTAATCTTGATACAACAGTGAAGAATCGCACAAGTTACGAGTTTTAACCAGCCCTTTGATTCAGCTCAACAGTAATCCGATAGATGAACTGGTCGAGAAGGCCGAGAAATCAATAGCGGCTAGCCAAATGGCCGTGAAATTTCCAATAAGCGCTCAATGAATTTACAGTTACAGTTCATAACGCCCAAAGAATCCCTTCTGTGTCATCCTGACAACACCAAATTTATTCCAAGAAGTAATGAGATGGAATGGATCACATAAGAAGTTAGCCAAAAGAAAACAAGGCAGCCCTTTGTCGGTATATAGCAGAACTACGTAGATTTTGCTTTCGCGCAGTATGGGGAAGATGAAGACTTTGCCGCGGCGCGAATGTTCGCCGTGGTACACGATCCTTTCCTAGATCGTGGTGTTTCCAAGAAAGGTTGTTTTGATCTGCGGCTTAGTGAGGTTGAAATTCATGGTTTCAATGTATCCCATAGGAAATCCTGGTTTCACTTTTCGGTGGAAATGTAGTTGAGAGTGGAGAGGCGCCCTCTTCTCCAACGGTGGGCGCCACAGCGCAGATAAGGAGGGGTAACCGGCTGTGCGGGCCTGTAGTGGTGTTTGGAAACATTTTTAGCCAGGGGATTATAGTTTTCAGCTGAGCCCTAGGAGAGAGGAGCACCAAGGTATTCGAGATGAGTGACTCGTGCTAAAGCTGGGACGGGAAAAGAATCGACCATTCAGCTGACTACTGATTCATTTCTTTTCAAAGGTGTAAGCGGCATTGTGCTAGCAAGCTATCCCTGCTTGGAGAGACGTAACGAGCTTGAAAAGACGGCTACTCGCCTGCCCTCCCCCCCCCTGTACCCAAGTACCCAACTACATATCTTCCCCCGGTTGCCTCTCTTCTTCCGCCCTACCTGACACCATGACATTCTTGGAGAGGTGATTTCGGGGAGAGGGAGGTGCTCCCAAAAACGATGCCATTTTCTGCATCGCCAAGCTTGACAAAGGTTCAGCCCTGGCCCACATGGTTCCACTATGTCTACCTAGTTTCTTGTGGTGGAGTGAAGCGGTTTTCGGTGATCAAGTGGATCTTGACACCCTCTACAGTCAGCTCACAATGTAGATGTTATGTTCATTATGAAGCTTACAGTACAAGTTAGTATCCTTCATAGCAGAACTCATCTTGAACTCCAAATATCTCGCTACTCTATCAGAAAAGAGGACCATACAAAAAGGTGAAGGGCTTCCTCATTCGTCGCCCCTCAAAAAAGCTAACTAAAGACTATCAACCACAGTTGAAAGGAGGAATGGGCTAGCGCAGAGAAATAAAAACTGACGCAAGTGCATCGGCAGTGCAGGGCAGTCTTTACCATGTGAGAGGATGAAAGGTCACCTCACTTGGAAATTTCGCAATTGAACGACTTTCACTGGCTATCGACTTATCGGAGCACCTTATATACATTAGTCGCTAAGCCGCAATCGTTTCGCAATTTCCAGTGGCAACACTTTTTTAATCGTTATCGTCGTTGTTGTAAGAAAAAGAGAGGAAGAGGAAGAGAGAGAGAGTGAGAGTGAGAGGAAGAGGAAGAGGCTCAATAGATTCCACCGGGTTAAACATTCAAGTGTTGCTTTAGACGGTGAGCATCGGCATATGCAGATGGGAGGATCAGATAACGGTCATGACATTAGCCAAGTGAGAGGTACAAAAGCATCGTGGAAACATAACGCTAGACAAAATTGTTAAGCAGAAGTTTGAGCTTATTTTCAAAAGAACATGGAGAACAGAACATAAATTCTGTTTTCTTAAAGCTTTTCTTCACAAAACATTCTTTAAGATGGTTTGATAAAAGCGTTGGCGCCCCATAGAGCATGGCTGGAAAAAAGTCGCCAATTCACTGGTTTCGAAGACGACGATGAATCAGACACGAACAAAAGCTTTTTACACTGTACAGTCTCTCTTCGCACAAGATTCAGGGTTCACAAGAAGACCCATCTGCCTCAACAAAGATGGCCCTCTGACAGTACATAGTATTTGAAACATTATTGACCTTCTTGCGCGAATACAAGCTCGAAATGGTAAAATCATATGAATCACGAAGTGAAAGTTGCCAGAAGTGTGGAACAACAGATTCGGTTCATGTTTGGATGGCAGTATCGAGAAAAGTGTCAAGCATGATGTGGGACGCTGCCAGGAACTGGTGCTGCGCTGTTGGTTGTCGTATAGTGCAAAAACTTTGGGATGGGGCTGATTCGGTTCGAAAAAGTGGGAGAAGAAGCAGCACTGTAGACAAAGCTGTTGAGAGTCTAATAGGAATCAAGCGGCTGTCACATGATGAGTTCCTCATAGTTTAAAAGAGTGGCTTTTAGACCGCTACTTCCTGGAAACTTGTAAGGAATATTATGATTACCATAACTACACAGGATCACCATATGTGCACAACGGTATAGACAGATGCCAACTACTTTTACGGAGGTTTATCCGGTATTCCAGTCGTTGGTTACTTGGTACTACGGAAGTTTGTTTAAGAGTTGACAATTGCCTTTTGAAGTGGTTATGAAATCAATACCGACTTCACAGGAATAGGACATTTTCTGGAAAGCTACTTTATTCAAAGTTACTTCTTTTGAACGCTATAACAATAAACCTGGACATAACAACAGCAAGTGCCTGACCGAGTGAAAGAGCGATTTTTTTTGGATGAAGTGGAACGATGAGTACGATAAAGTTTCCCTAACTAAAATCACACCGTTCCTCTCAACAAGTAGGAGGCTTGAGCGAAAAAACAATAAAGCCAATCCACCTCGAACTAAGGTATGTATATGACGGGTAAAGGTAATATGTCGTGTTTCTGCCTTAATTACTAAGAGGAGATTTATTGTACTATGCGAATTCGAATTTGGGTGAAAATGTAGTCGAGAGGAGGAGGAGGGGGGGGGGGGGTCCTTTGTTTTTGTATTTCTCACTTGCCGCTGCATTCTGCTACAATACTTCGCGCACGGCGTCTCTCTCGCCGCGAAACAACCATTCCCATTCAACTGCACCACACCCGTGAATTGAATGTTCAATTCCTATCCCATCAAAGCTTCTGCGCAAATTAACCATCTCACCGCTTCTATTCTCTACAGGCTTATGTAAGCATGCGCCTCTTTGGCTGGAAACCGTCTCTAAGCACAAAGCACAAGTAAGGTCGACTACCCCTCCTTCTATGCGCTCTGGCGCTAAACGTCAGGAAATAATAATCCCCTCTCCTCTCGCGACTACATTTTCACCAGAGAATGGGTCTTTTATTAGGGTAGAAATCTTATCTGATTATTCGCGATACTTGTGGAGTATCTCGTTTACGTGAAATAACGGTAGTTATGGTACAGAATAAGGCCCTTGTTGCGCCCTATCTTGACTGTTTTTCGGCCCGACAGCGTCTTTGGGCTATCCTTGGTGGTCACAGGTTCATACTAAAGAGAAATCTTATAAATCATTTTCAAAGTGAACTGTGTCTTCAAAACAACCATTGTGCACGAAGAAACAGGGCGGCTATTTTGGCTAGAGAGAGGGCAATTGAACGCCGGTAGTATCTATTAGGTTGATGCATAATCACTGTGGATTTTTTTGCGGCTTCTTTTCTCTCGATAAAATTAAGTTGGATTCGGAATTTTTGTAGAAATAATCTTCTCGTTTCCCTTAACAAAAACATGTCTAGAAAGTCATTTTCATAAACACCACATTATGCTCTATTACTTCGAGAAATGTTGGAGGGCGGCACACTCATAACGTGATCTCAACGAAATTCTCGGTGACGGAACAGTCAGCCAAAGCCGAATGAGGAATGGAATCTGCTTCTACGTCCGCCCTATTCACCAACAGAAACTCTTATGGATTATCATGTTGATCTCCCGTTGAAAAATTGGTTAACGAACACAACTTTGGCGAAGTGGATGGCTTGATGGCCAACGTCAGACGTGATGACCTCCAAGAATCGAAACATCTTCGCTTGTGCAATCCGACGCCTAGCAAATGAGAAGCAGTGCTTGACATAGATGTGTATATGTTCCGGAGCAACTTATTGAACATGTCTTTGCTAAATATTCCTATCGTTTTCACAAATAGAATTTGCTAAAAAAATCCGCAATAACTATGCATCAACCTAACGAATTCCCTTCGTGTTTATGTACTTCTATAAAGCCAGCATCATACTTTCACTAGCGAAGCACATCACCACTTATCATAGCGTCCTTCTCTGTTACGACCTTACGGTTTTCTTCACCAAGGATAGTATTTAGCTTTTGGAAACTGGCTAAATTTCGTTTACCAGTAAATGAACCCAACGGTATTCCACATTTATGACTTCATTAATGATCATCAGAGAGACGGCATTTATTTCGAAGGGTAGTTGAGAATGCAAGAGTTTTGTTTTGAGAAGTGGAAGTGGTAGCGAGGGCGGCGGCAAAAAAAATCTTGCAGGTGCACGGAAGTGAAAGCATAGAAATTTCGCTGACAGTTCAGAGAGAAAATAACATATCGATTGACTGAAACAATATTTTTCAGAAGTAGGAGCTCGCTGAGCTAAGAGTTACCCTGCGAGGGATTGAGAAACACAGGGATCCAACAAATCGCCGCAGAATAGAATTTGTAATGAGTGATAGAAGTGATGTAACTTTTCGAGTGCTAACGATCTGCCACTAGCCACCCATGCGAGGAGACAGATTCGAACGTTAGCTTGAAGAGGAGCAGACAATGAAGTTAATGGGATTGAAGCAGTGTCTATAAAGTAGATGCCTTGTAAAGTAGTAAAGTTACTCCCGTGGAAAAGGCGCTGCAAGCTTACCCTTTTTCCATTTCAAAATTCCACAGAAAGCGCGACAATGTATGCTGCACTGGAAGCCGCAATCAAAAGGGGAGAAACTCTTATCGCTTCTAACGATCACCCAGTCCCTCGAAGAGGGGATGGTTGAAAAATGCTTTGTTGTCGTTCCACTCATGTTTTGCATCAAATTGATGGAAGATCTAGTGGAAAACCTTCTTTTCATATAGTTAATATTCACTTCATATTAGGGCATGTCAAGAATTATCGACTGAAAACCTCGCAATAGCCCCGATTTTTTTTTGTAGACATTTCATGTTATTGCAGTCGATTGACCGAATCAAGACTCATTCCATATCTTCTTTCTCAAGCCTTGAAGGGTTGATAGCTCGGGTGCTCAGGACCAGTTAATGAGAGATTCTATGACCAAATGCTCGACGAGAGTTTCGGTAGCTCTAGCAACAGACTGATCGGATTTGGACTCCTTGAAAGGCAAACGTCGAGCTCTGCTCTAATAAGGTTAAATAGGCAAAGACGAGGAAGCCCATTTATACGGTACGGGCATACAGATAGTTATTTTACACATCAATGTAATCTATGCCAATTTTCAGACCTTTAAAAAAATGTGGACACTGTGAAACTTACTGTAGGTATTTTCAAACAAAGTAATAAAAATTAGCTAGTCGTATGCTGGAAAAAGCGGCGGAAGAGAGCAGAGCAGCAGTAAGGCAGAAGAAAAATCACAATGAGCATAACAAAAACGGCGAGGTTTTATGAGGAGAGAGAAGCTGGAATTAGGATGAAGCAGCATTTTGCCAAAAGAGCTTCATAGACGGTTTCTCATTCCTGAGACTCGCTTCTGAAGGTAGAATTCTAAATCAAGATGATTTCCCTTCTGGACGGAGGTACAACTCTCAGTTTTTTCAGAGTGGCCAGATAGCCAACCGTTAGGTCGCTGAAAAGTTTCGTTGAGGGCTGGTGCCATATGGTTTAACTGCAGTGGTGAGCTCCTTCGAGTACCTCCGAGAAACTAGGGACCTTTGGTCAACCTTTTTTCAGTCTCAATCGATCACTTTGTAAAACTCGATGGGCTGTTATTATTGATATAGTTTGAACAGAGACCTCACTTGGTCATCACAATAGACAACAAACTATAGAAAATAGGAAAGAAGTTGTGTTGTTCAAGAAGATAAAATATATAAAAGAAAAAAAATAAAAGATAAAATCAGTCATGCTAGAGTGTTTTTTCGTTTTTTTTTTCCCAGCAATCAGGATGGATATCGCAATGTTTCAAATTCATGTCGTTGTTGAAAGGAATTGATCTATTATTTCATGTAAGCGGTTAAGTATCGTAACGTTGGGAAAGTATGGTTTGAAAAAAAAACAAAAAAGAAAAAAGCAGCTCAGTGAAATCCGCCTTTTAGCCTTATGTCATAACATCAACAGTTTCGAAGCCGAAATCACCCTATGCTGAGCCCGTCAGCCCTACAAAGAGGCATAG
The DNA here is from genome assembly GCA_000469685.2 of Haemonchus contortus. NCBI lineage: Eukaryota > Metazoa > Nematoda > Chromadorea > Rhabditida > Trichostrongylidae > Haemonchus > Haemonchus contortus. The sequence goes on along the minus strand of LS997566.1, from coordinate 28,485,203 downwards.
GCATCTGTTGGTTAAGATGGTTTTGATTTTAAGCAGCTGATTCATTTCTTCGCTTTCCAGGCTTTTGAGCATTTTCTCCATCCTTTAGTGTCAAGCTAAAAGAATTGGCGAAGCACAAATATAAGTAAGAGCAGTAAACTGGACAGAGGTAGGGAACGGTAATCAGAACAAAAAATAGAGCTGGCTATAGAAACCTTTATTCCATTTGCAAGAAATTGTAATGCAGTCACGATTCTCTCTAGTGTACTTCTTGGGATGTTGGGAATGTTCTCAATTACTTTTTTCTATCCCGTTCCTTTATTCCGCTTAATTTTGATCGGGCCGCTCCAAATATGAGGTTTACCCAAGTAATTGTTGCCTTTATGGGCAGTCTCACAAAGGTTGTGTTCAGGTGGAGCTCAAGGAAAATTCCTTATACTATAAGGCAACAAGCTGACAAAAAAAGGAATTGTAATTGCGGATAAATAGCGCTGATGGTAGCGGAGACAAGGCGAAACGCCAACGTCAACAGATGACTAATGGCGTCGTTTGCTTTTGTTCAATGAGATGTTGCGAGAGAGAGTGTCATACGTGACGATCGCTCTCACAATCAGTCTACAAGCTTTGTTTATGAATGCTCACCATAAGATGCTCTGTGTTTTGACGATATCTTATAAGCAAAACGTGACCGTTACGGAATCGGAAGCCCTACAATTTTTGCGCGGAGTGATGGTCGGGGTCCATCTTGCAATCGATCGCCAACTTTGATCGGAAAAGGAGCTTATGTCTCAAGCAGGTCCTTGGAAATGAACGCCATTGAAACGAACTAATATGGCCAAGAAATGTTCCAGAAAACACATCTCACTAGCATAAGCTTCACTATTTTCACGCCTGTTCAACAATATCTTCGGTAACCGCTTTAGAATGAAGCCACCTTAGTACTCAATTTGTTCACCGTTATTGAGCCTACAGGGCCACTTACAATGGGACATGAATAGGAATTCGATAGAGCATCCGGAAAGCACCCAACATACCGTTATAGGTGCTCCGAAACCAGCAGCTTTCATTGTGTCCATACACTTTTTTCTATGCAACGTTTTTGATATGAAGGAAAAGAAAAAGGTTGATGAAGCACTCCATTAGGGCAATAGAAGGTGATGTTTTGTAGGAGTCTACGAAAGTAGGTGTAGTTTGATCTTCGTCTTATATATAGTAGGTCGGCAAGAAAGTGCGGACCCAAATGGAAGCCATTTTGATTTCGTTTCTAAAATTTTCTAGACCAATTAAATTATGGAAATATATTCACTAAAGAAATCAAAAACCTTTCTTATTCTTTTAGGTCGCAGAACTTTCTTGCTAACCCTATACATTACATGGATAGAAGCCGGTTGGACTAACGTTATCTAACTGTGTGTGAGAATAAATCTATGGCTCCAACAAACAGTCGGTGCAATCTCTCCGTGGCTACTTTCAATAACTGCCCTGGTCCAACGGTCATGAAGAAGTCGCTGACATGTCCAGAGCACTTGATCTTCGACTCGTTTATCACTGCAAGCATCTACATCCCTGATCTTGCTCCAATGACGAAGCTCGTACTCTGGATCCTCTCTGCACTTGCTGCATAGTACAGAAAATTCCGAACATCGTCTTGTGGGAAGGACAGTGTTGTTAGTCTAAATGGCGCTGTTTCGTAGAGTCCAAGTCTCCGAGGTGTGTGTCAAAGCAACATAGACCTCAGCTTCAAAGAGTGAGCGCGGGGCGATGCGTTCTTTGACTTCTTCACTCTTTCTTCTCAAATGCCCCCACGCCTCCGCGACATCTAGTGCTGAGTTCTCGATCTAGATGCATGTAGCAAAAGCATTAACGTTTCAATCTCGCAGAATTGAGAGACTAAGTAGATGTTCCTCTAATTCGGCTTAACCGCTATCGAACTCGGCCAGCATTTGTTCCGTTTCGCACGTGCCCTGGACGATATCCATGTTATGAGCATGATGCCGTCTGCAAGGAATCTAAGAAGCGGCCGTCGATCCTCACTCTTATGTCTTTTTATTCTAAATGGCATATGATGTCCTCGAGCGGCGCTAAAGTTTGGGCGAGATGCCGTCGCTTTTGATACCCTTCTCTTCAATTTGTCATTGGCTTCCTTATAGTGTGGCGAAGTCTTTGTCGTAAAGGGAGTATAGTTCTTACGAAACACGCTTATATTTCAAGTAGGAACACCACGGTTGCCCAAACCTTGAATTACCAATCCTGTTTCGACAGTATCTATGGTCTCTTCGATGAACGTAAAACGGAACAGCATCCTGATCGATACCACAAATCCAAAGGAGTATTGTTCGCCTTGCTTTGGATACCCATTCAGCTCCTCGGATGTTCTGGTTTAATCCTATCTGTACCGGACACTGTGTAGTTCTTCACCGATGTGATATTAGAATTGGGTTGAAAGGAGGGAACATATCAATCATGCTTGAGATGGTGGGTAGTCAAGTAGATGAGGCTATCGAAGAGAGGGAGTCGGTATTTGGTTCCAGGGCTCCACACTTCCAATTACTTCGCACCTTTCTCGCGCATCCACTCACTCGCCTGTGGGGTGACCTCGCTTAACTAGTTGGCTGTGACCTTTCTGGCAGTCTGAGTGAACTGATATTGATCCTATGGATTGAAAACCTTGTTGTTATCATTACAGATATTATTATTTTGTTATTTGTTATTATTACACATTTTAAATAATATGCAGTTGGGACAATACAATGTAAAAATTCAAAACCTTTATATTATAAGGAAACTAAGAAGCATTATCGGTGACGTATCTAGACATTTTCCTGCAGAATTGCTCTGTTTCCTGCTCACTTGGTCCATTCTCCATCCACTTGGTCCCGATAGATTAGAACGTGATGCTTTCTTCCCTTGCTTACCTGCCTTTCGCCATTTAGGTGTGCTCCGGATTTGAGGTAGCTGTAGCTGCCCCTATGGTTTCTAAAAACGAAGGGCTTTGGTTGACGGAGCTCACAGTACTTTCGGGTGCTGAGGATGATTATAAAAGGAATTCGGAGCTGCAGCACACGAGGGAACAGAAAGGGATGTGGCAAGAGTGGAAGGGGTGCAAATACATGAAATAGAGTTGGTATTGTGGTAGGCTAGCTAAGTGCAGGGATCCGCAGGAATAAGAAGAAGCAACAGTAGCAGCTGATCCTGAGTTGAAGCCGGAGAAAGGTCTGTAGTCGAACTCGGAGTAGTACAAGTGAGACATCGGGCTCATGCGATGACAATCACACTACACAGGTGATTTATAACGCTTTCATTCGCATGTTTGAATACCTATAAGTGACCTACTGGCGGTGTCCAAAGAAAGCGATATAGGGTGTAAAAAAAAGTAAGAAGGTCATTCTGCTAACTAGTTTGCCTCGTGAGAATGAATGCTTACACGATGTGATAAATCCTTTTCCCCATCCTATGATTTTTCCAATCATTACTTCAGCCTCCACAGCTTTTTGTGTTGCATTATTAAAGTGTTGCATATATATTTTTTGTTTTGCCTTATTTTTCATGCTTTAGAAGTTTCTTAATCATTCAATCCATATTGTTACTCCTGAGTATGGCTGTGTGGCAGGGAGGTCAGCAGCCAACCAATTAAGCGAGGCCACCCCACAGCGAGTGAGTGGATGGGCGAGGAAGGTGCGAAGTAATTAGACGTGGAACTAAATAGACTCACCCTCGAAGAGATTCTGGTAGAGGTCGTAAATGGCCTCTTCCATTGCTTTCGAGATGTTGTAACTGTTTGGTCGGGACTATAAAGGAAGGTAATCTTGGTCTTGTGATTGACAAAGCTCCAGAAGGCTTTGCCAATACTCTTCCCAGTGATAGTGAAAAGAGCAGCAGTTCGGGAGAATCGGTTAGAGCGAGTTCGAAAGCCAGTTGGCACCTCGCGCGACTCCACTCAGTTGAAGCAGTTGAGGAGTTTTCGAAGAGAGACGTCTCCTGGCAAATTTCATACTCATTGCTCTCATAGCACCCTAGCGATGATGTTCGACAAGCAGTTGTCGATAACGGGATTTCCCCAAGCACAATTGTGGCGATCTTGGGCTTCGATTTCAAAATTTTACAGCTTTCTACAGGCAATGAAAAACAGAATCTAGAGCAGAGGAGACGACTATTAAATTCCGAGAAGCAGTTCGGAGAAACAAACGAACCTTTGCAGTCTCTCACCATGTTCGCCACAAAACTGCCTTACAGCATGACTCATGTTCACAGTTACCTAACGCAGATTGCTTGCTATCAGAGGAAATCCACTTCGTTCAGGAACGGAAAAATGTGATTACATCATAATGTACAAATGCATTCGCAGAAAGGGAACGCTCTCGGGAACAAGAGGGCACCATTCTTCCAACAATCCTGTTTGCAAATGCAATAATAGCTCATCACACAAAATCATCCATATACCCAAGCAATCAGAACTCGTGACATGAGAAGAGGGCGTATAGACAATGCTCATGGTCGCAGAATTCACACCTGTACAGTGCAAAAGTATGGAATCCTCGTACAACATGTGCATGAAGTGCCTGGGAGACAGAGATGATTGCATGGTGACATACGCTGGATGTGGTCTCACCACGCTACTCACCAAGCCGCACCTCACCATCAAAAGTCAGCGAACTGGAGAAAATCTCCCAGCTCACAGATTTCTTAATGTATTTAGTGTTGACAGAAGTACTGTCGACAACGACTTACTGCAAATTACAGTCATCCAATCCCGCACTATTTGAGCAAGATCGGGCGAACGCGTGAGGGAGAGACACACTGCTTCTTTCTAGTATGGACAGGCACCGGTTCACCTTTCATCTGCATCCGTCAGACGGTAAGCATTAGAATGAACCACATTCGGTTTCTAGTGCTCCACAAAATTTTAGAAATAGCAAGAAACTGCGGACTAAATGAGTCCTCAAATTTTTACTACACATGCTCAATTTCATTCAGACAAAACCTGTAAAATGCTTCGATTTTCGCTACGAGTATAAGAACGTAGTGGAACGTAATGAACAAAGGTGTTTCTGATATAATGTAGTCATCGTTTTCGTATAGTGATCGTTCTGTTGACATTGTTAGAAGTCTTTCGATTGTTGCTTCCCATTCGTTCAGAAGTTTCAGAACTAAAGCATGCATGACAGGCTCTGTAGACACAGACACTTGCAAATGTACCCACCTCGTTGAAGTTGTAGTCGAGCTGAGCTCCAAATCGGAATACCGAGGAGGTAGTGTCTCTTCCTTCGCCGTCTCCTCAGAATCGCCATCATTACGGACTATGGTCTTCAACAGTGTAACTTTAGCTAGTGGAAAAGTGTTGAGTGAACATTCTAGTATGTCCACAAACTATGCCATACCGAATATGGTGGAGGATCATCGGGATTCGTGTTTCCCATTTCTGGTTCTGCTGGTAGAACAACAACATGAGGATAGGGTCCAACTGCTGGGAAGACGTAGGGATTATTTTGACGACGATGCTAAATGATGATCATTTGCGAAATAATTTTTTTTATGGTTTGGAGCCATGCCTGGGTTTAATTGTTAGAAAAAGTAATGTGACTGGCACTTGACATGGATTATTCTTACGAATTTCCAAAATCTTTCTACCCAGAAACTAAAGTGTTATGTATCAGGCTAGATCTAAGGTAAGTGAATGGGCACCAGTTCAAAAGACCGGAGCTTATTTTCTTCCTCTTTCAAGCGGCTTCACTTGTAAAAACATTTAGCCTCACACGCTCGTATGATTTTGCTACTGGTTCTCAGCTCACAATGTTTGTTATTGTCGAGTGCTATCATAGCGCTGAGGCTCTCAGCTACCTCTTATACACCCCACCAGTTTGGTTACTCTGCTGCAGATTAAAGCTAGGCTATGATTATTCGGACTTCTTGAGTAAATATTAACCCTAGTCAAAGTATCGAAATTGCAGTGGCGAAGTAACGTCTTGTCATGGTCTAGGCTGTCTTAGCACTACGGGAGACGGGCAGTAAGTACGGTTTGTGTAGTCGATCCGCCGCACGCGGCTGTCGCGGACCATTTGCCTCTTTATAACGGTTCTAGCTTTCTTAATACAGCTCAATCGCTGTGCGATTATTACTTTGGCATGATTCCACTGTTAGTTATTTGTTCCTGTATTTCTTACTTGCTACCGCATTCAGCTACATTCCTTCACGCGCATCGCCTCTCTCATCGCAACGCGAAAATTTCGATCCTACTGCACCACCCTAGCGCTGTCACTATAATCACATGGTACTGGATTTCAATCTACCACATCTTCTTACTACTGGCAACTGATTTTCTTTATTATTACCTTTATCACAATCTTGGGGAGGTTTGCAGCTTCACGGTAGACCAACGAGCCTACGAACTGATAAATACAAAAATCGACATACCAATTTACTGGTTGATGGGTAGGCGTCATGCCAGGAAAAATGTAGTTTTACACAATATAATGAAACAGTTTTCACCTCATCTAACTGATATTCCGTAATTGTTTTGATAAGTGTAATAATCAGTAGAGCGAAATAAAAGCAGCAAAAGCCAAACCATAAGTATAGAATTTCATCGTCCTCTCTAGTACTTTTGATATAATCTTGTAGCGGCTCCAACCCTAGATTATCAGTTGTTTATTACAGCATCGACAAGTGTGGCGAAATCGGAAAATAGTCCGAAACATTGAAAGCCATACCTAACATAGCCCAAGTGTCACCTTTTTCTTTGATCAATGCCTTATATTTCGCAGGCCAGCTAAGCTTCAACGCGAGAAGACCAAACCACGCCAGCGATTTGACAAACTCAAAAATCTGGAACAATTGTGGCTGCTATTCAGAGTGCTACGCGCGTTCGCTTGATAGGCAACACTTCTGATGTCTGGGAACACTACTGGTAATAATGCAATACTAAGCAACTAGGGTAAGCAATACTTTACTTACTACGACAAAGAGGAAAGGATAGAAAAAGCATGCCGTTCCTGTGACCATTGCGAGAAGGGCGAATACTATGGACATAGCCACAAGCATGATGCGCAACGTGTGCAAACCTATGACAGTAACTAAATCACATTTGCAAGTAGGAGTTGAAACTTCCGAAAAAAAACCGGTGCCTCTCATGCTGTTTCCTAGTACCAACTCTATTTTCGTTTCAAAGCTACATTGTTATAGGCCGTCAGAAACAATTTCAAGAGGTTTTTGCCGCCTACACTACAGCATACTCATGCCCACTGAGGTTTTCGGTGTTTTCGAACTAGGGAGTTACTCAGTGGTATTTATAGGAAGACGAAACCGCAGGGTTATATTCGAAAACATGGGAGCGGGCCAAAACCCCGATAAAAAAGGGTGCCGAGAAAGTGTTATGGAAGGTGTATGCAGTGCGCTGGAATCTGAATTGTAACATTCCATGGAATTGTAACAATTCTGAAGACAACTACGTTGAATATTTTTTTGGATTTCCGCAAGTATTAAGGTCTAGACCTTCACGAACCCAGATCAACTCGGAGAAAGCACTTCAAAAATTCCGGAACAGTAGTAGGCAGTAGGAACAAAAAGCTTGACGGTTCTTAGGTGCAGAACAAAAAGCTTATCCCCGCCCGACCAGTAGTCACAACAACAGTTTTTAGTGACAATTTTATCAGAACAACCACTTTAGAATTTCATATTGTACCTTGTTGGTCTTCCATCATGGTAAATAGGCAAATAAGCCAGTAGAAGAAGAGATGAAATTTCAATACTGACTGAAATATTCGTTATGAAGGTGTGATGAAAACCCAGGCTAATGCGTTACGCCTGACGAGTAATTGTTCAGTCTTGAGACAAATGACAGTTACTTCTCCGATTGTAGCGAAGAAGCATGTACAAGGGTGCAGTTTGTGGAAATATGTATGTGTGCTGCATGCATTTTTTCAGCCTTTTCCAACAACGCTGAGTTCCTTACGGGCACCTCATATGTCTTTGGCACCTTCCTGCTGAATGTTTCTTGAAGTTTAAAATAAAGCAGACTCATACAGCCAAAGAGCAGAACCATTCTTCCTCGAATGCGATAAGCTCAAATGGAAGCGGAAATAAGGCGTCCACTCAAACAAACGTCTAAGAAGGTTTGGAAGCCTCTAATGACGCGAAAGGAACCTGTGCAAAAATTACGACAATGGTGGGGACTCTCCAATGTTCCGCCCGTGAAGCGAGACCATGACCACTTCCCCACAACGACCCCTGTCGGTGCGACGAACTCTCATTTCCAATTGACACTACTGCAAAGCGAATGTTAAGCCCTAATAACTTTTAGGAAAACCATTTTGCAGTTTTAGGTTCAATATTCATAACCACATTCGAAACTCTATCGATTCGTCTGTATCGGTCTCCATTCAAAGCTCCAAGTGAACCTCCCCTCCTTGGTAAGCTGTATTTCGTGATAGAAAAGGGTCCTAGGCACTTAGCTGCATGTGGGAAGATGTCGCGGATCCTTGGTGACAGAAACAGGTTGCAGCTGATAAGGACTGACAAGGAGTTATAGAAAGCAAAACCCATGATCAGGCGACTTCTTCAGATTTATAGAGAAGCTTGCAACATTGACAAGTGGTCCGCACCGTGTAGATTGATGGGAGATACTAATAACAACCACTAAACGACAATAATTGCTACTGAATATTTGGATAACGCAAAGGAGCATTGCTACTTGAGTGTGCGCATAATAGTATGTGACTGCGACGCGAATAACGAATTACAGGGAGGCACTACCTTAATTGAAGCTGATTAGGGTCCTGGAGGGTTTAGTTCGAATTCATTTGGTATATGGCCCTTTGAGAAATAAAATTTTGATATGTTGGTTGGCAAGAAAGTCTTGCGACAAAAATTTCGAAATGTGACAATATTGCGAAATCAGCTCGAACGCGTTAGCCAGCGTGACGATCTGTTAGAATGCACTTGGGACAGTCAGTACATGACTATAGAGGGAAACGCGCAAGAGCTCGGTACTACATCCATGATGATCTCCCAACACCAACTTCGCACCGTTATCTTGAGCGAGTGCCGTCAAGGGAAAACGCACGTGAAGCGGCTGATGCCATTAACAACACATTGGATGAAGGCACTGTTCACCAATCAACGGCCAATCCTTGGCCAATTGCTTCGCTCTGGGAGATACCAGCCTTGAAGTTAAGGTACGCAATGGACGAGCATCGATGAAGCATCGATGAAGGTGAATTACCACGTGCTGTCACAGCAAACCCGGAGGCCACTACGCGTGAGTTGGCTACGATAGTTGGATGCTCATATTGCACTATCGAACCCTTTCTCCATGCCCACGGTTATCGAACGGTACTGTCAAGGTGGTTCCCCCACCGACTGACGGATAACCAGAAGCAGGCCCGTGTCAACATCTGCGAATCCTTGCTCTTTCAATCGAATCGTTAGGACTTTCTTGCGGAGTGATAACCGGCGATGAAAGCTGGATATTGTTTATTACAGCAAAGGCACTGCCGTTTGGCTCCCTCGCGGTGTCGAGCCACCAACTCAGCCAAAGCCGAACCCTCACCAGCGCAAGCATCTTCTTTCAGTTTGGTGGGATATTAGGAGGCTCGTTCATTACGAGTTACTGTCCGCTGGCAGGACTGTCACAGCTGTCATTTATATCGATCAGCTCCAGCACTTGGCCGATGCTATTCGAGAAAAACGCCCAGGACGATCGAAAGTGTCCCTACAACGTGACAACGCGCGTCCACATGTTGCATTTGAGACTCGTCAAAAAATCGGTGAACTTGGCCGGCATCTAGTTGCTCACCCACCGTACTCCCCAGACCTTGCACCTTCCGATTACCACTTATTCCAACCACTCAAGCACCCCTTGCGAGGAAGCGAGTTCAAAACTTAGTGGTCTGAAATTAGCAGCAAATGACTTTCTTAGTAACAGTCTCCTGACTTCTGGGGAAAGGGCATCAGTGATTTGCCGAAAAGATGGGAGAAGGTTATTGATCTTTGTGATGAGTATGTTGTTGTTATTTGATATGTCAGGTTTTACAGTACAATGAATAAAATGACTTTTCAAGCTCGAACCAACCAAAGGTCGTTGGGTGTCTGTGAGTACGCGAAATATCTAACGATAATGATAATGGTAGTAATATGAAAATCCACAGCAAGCTAAGGTGCACAGGAAAATACAAGGAAACTTAAGAGGGGTAGGAGGGGGGAGGGGCGGGGGGGGGTGTCAGGGATCGTGCATTTACAGCATGGGTTATAACAAAGGTGGATACTTCGCCTAAGAATATCCGATACGTCGAAGATAGCGGTGCCGCGGAGCCAGCTTTAACTAACCTTGGGTAAAGCACTGATTTAGTGGGAAACAAACGGTACTCCTGTAGTGATCCAGCTGTTAAGGCCAATGGGGCCCAGGCTGTCTGTACGTGGATAAAAGCTGCTTAGGCAGAGTAGAGTGATTTTTCTGCTTTGCATGCGTATGACAGTGCTCGGAAGAAATTAATTGGGAATGTACCAAACGATGTGATGCTCTGTATTATCAAACTAGCGCCAGGCTCTCCTCCTTCTTGTGTCAAACACCCTATCCCGAAAATGGTAAACTGAAGTTTTTTTATTCCCTTTTTCAAAGTTTTGGTTTTTAAGTTTTTTCCGTGTTTAGCTGAGTGAGGGTATTAAACTGGAACAGAGCCTTTTTTGACACAATAGAAATCAAAAGCTTTTCTTTTTCTTTGATAGTTGTAGTAAGTCTAATTCTCCATTCCTCTTTGGAACAAATGACATTTTCTGTACACGAAATTTGACACAGGACTAACAGGGCATTGCAAATGGTATTCAGTTAAGTCGGTGCTTACGCCTTTGCTTGGAAGCCTCGAACTTTTGCTCTCTATCTTTGCATTAAATACCCATCAAAAATCCAACTGTTAGCCAATCAAAGATGATGCTGTGGAGATGTTCTGAGTGATGATAGCACCGTTATCAGATATTTTTTATCAGTGGACCCCTTTCTTTACGGAGATATCATTTGTTGAGAATTCTAGATTACAGGCGGTCGAATAAGTTTTGTCGCAAATGACATCGAGCACAGAGGATCCTTCATTGAATCACAAACCTTGCTGGGTAGCGTTCGTAATCTAATAGTAAGAAATGAACAAAGTTATAATCTGCTTATCGTATTGCCTTATTGGGTCCCTATCGCTGCGCTTATCACTCACTTTTGTCACCCTGCTCTACCATCTCGTCTTATCGAATGAAACATACTGAACAGTCAAAACTAATCGTAGATCCGAAGGTGTAAGGATTTCGATCGGTAGGTGGCACTCTTAGGTCCTTTGTCTTCTCTTATCAGATATCATCAGTTCCTGTCACCGAGTACCTACGATCTCGTCATATCCTGCATCTCCTATTATAACGCTGAGGTTCCATTGGTAATACAAAAAGTGTGATCCTACGAAATTTGAATGCTCTAGGTCCACGTAAACAGGACTTATGAATCTGCGACCTAAAATTTCTATCGCGCACAACCTGCCCCTTGTGGGTGGAGTCTGCTCTTAACGCCTGTCATAAGTGTTCCATGCTGCCCCCCGTACTCCTGCCAAATTTGAGCTTTCTAGGTCCACGGGAACAGGAGTTATGAATTTGCGGTCAAAAATTTTCAACGCGCACGCCGCGTTCCCTGTGAGCGGAGTCCGGTCCTGCCACCTACCATAGAGTTCCCATCCTGTCCCCCTTACTCCTAGCAAATTTGAACGCTCTACGTGCACGGGTATAGGAGTTATGAATTTCCGGTCAGACACACACACCGACACACACACACAAACAAACTCACAAACACACCGACACACCAACAGACACACTTAGCGAATTATATAAAGTAGGATGTTGAATGCCACGGAAAAGGACCATAAGGGGCAGCCTCACTCGGCTAAAATAAGATGCTGAATGCGCTTGGGTTGTAGGCTCGCGAATGGGCACATCAGGGCGATCACATAGACCACCGTTGCTGAGCGAACCTCGCGAGCGAAGCACATTGTATCAAAAAATTCAAAAAAAGCAGTCTACCGAGGGACCGGCCACACAAACGCACTTTGCACTTCTTTACTTTCTTGTGCAGTTCGAATCAAGTAAGTGAATCATACCTCAGATACCAGAAAAAGCAACGCGCGCTTGATTGTAGGCCAGCAACCGTAATGCTGATACCGGAGCTGTCCATTGGGAAGCTAAATTGGAACTGTTACCATGGATCACAAAACACAATCGGGTTTACATCATTTCACTACGTGTCTATTTATCTAGCTCTTTACCTCTTTATTCAAGTTTTCTTTGTCCCCAACTGCCAATTTTTTTCTTCGGATTTTTTGTTATACCTTGCAGATAATTCTATGACGACTGTGTAGACGATGACAAACGACTACTTATCAACATTTCTAAAGTTGCTAGCTTTTGGCCAAGACCCAATGAAGAGTAACGTCAATGAGCAACGTCATAGTGTTGATAAGAATGCAGAGTGTAGCAAGATTCAGATTTCAATGTCCTGTGAATGTGTGATATTATATCCTCTATGCTTCACCACCCAATCCGTGGTCCCACCTCAGTGCACCTTTTTGTTGCGTCTTATACGTGATGGGTGCTTGGAGGCGCTTGAGTGTGTGTTCGGTACCCAGCGGACATGACTCTTTGTGACATCAAGACCGATGGACTGTTCGTCAATTCGGCGTTGAGGTAATTAACAATGATCATGCGAAAATCGTTCGAGTAGTGGCAGTTCACCTGTATCACCTGCTGATCGTCGATTTCCTCGAGCTGGCGCAGGTAGTAATGTCTCCAATCGTTCCTGTCGCGAGCCAGAGTAGTCCAGTGAATCGTACTCGCTCGAGGGACGCGGGTAACAACATTCCTTTCGTTTAGAGCCTTCGTGAAGAAGTCCGACTATCGCCCAGGCGGTCGTCCTGGTGCTCGTTTGACGTCGCGAGGGATCCACGTAACCGCCCTGGCCCAACGGTCATCACTCTCGATAACGTGTCCGGCCCACCTGATCTTCTTGGCGTATTCAACGGCATCGCCGATCTTCGTTCGTCGGAGCTCAAAACTCCGAATTCCCTTTTGCACTTGCGTATATAGGACCAGTTGGGCTATGCACGCTAACGCGTGCGTCACATTAATTAATCACTCAACTGACCTGGATACGCAGTGCTGCGATTATGTGCTGATTATGTAGTCAAAAGCAGCACTCGACATAGAAGTTACCTTAGTGATTGGCTCACAGAACTCTATCGCTGCTAACAGTTCGACGTGCTCACCACTTCTCGAAAAAAAGACCTAGTGACTCTTAATACCTCAAGAAGAAGCAGACTGCAAAGATAGGTGGCTGTTATCAATGGAACTTTTTCTCTAAGATTATATCATTAATAGAGGCTTCCAGGTCATTAGCGGTCGGATAAGTTTTGCCATGAATGTTATCAAAGTATCAAAGCAGAGAGGAACCGTGACCCTTCATTGAATCGCAAACTTCGCCGGGTAGCAGGTAAGCGAGAATGGAACCAAATTTCATAATCGGTCCCTATCAATGCCCTGTCGTGACTTACCCTTCTTGTCGAATGAAATAAAAAGGTAGATCGTAAATAATAAAGGCGCTGGATATAATTGGTGACTGGATCTTGCTCTCTAACCTTTTCTATCGTCAGTGTTCCCTTCCTGCCCCTTCTAGTCCTACTGATATTGCTCTCCATGTCCCCGAAATCAGGATTTTTCGCTCAGACAATTGTTTCGCGGAAACTCCGTCTCCTGTGGGTGCAGTTCGGCCCTACTGCCCAACATAAGTGTTCACGTACTGCCGCTTGTTCTCCTACCAAGTTTTAACGCCCTAGAGCCAAGTGAGAATATTCACACACCCCGCCTCCTACGGGCGGGTCCGGTCTTCCCACCTACTATAAATGTTCCCATCCTGCCTCCTGTGCTCTTACCAAATTTGAACGCTCTAGGTCCACGGAGACAGGAGACATGGTTTTCCCGTTCCAGCATTAATTCGCTCAAACCCCGCTCCCTTTGGGCGTAGTCTGGTGCGATCACCCACCATAAATGTTAACATCCTGCCGACTGTGCTTCGACCAAATTTGAACGTTCTAGGTCCAGGAGGATAGGAGTTATGAATTTCCGTCCAAAACGGTACAGACAGACGCGAGCGCTTTAGATACAGTAAGGAAAATTCCGAGCATCACCTTATCCACAGCGCGTTGAGTGACGATAACTGCAAGCTCATCCTGCTTTCGTAGAGTCCAAGTCTCTGAGGCATATGTCAAAGCAGGAACAACCACAGTGTCGAAAAGGTGAACGCAGAGGAGGGTGTTCTTCGTCTCTTCATTACTCCTTCGATGTTCTTAAATGCTTCCCACGCCGCGCGTTTCCATCTGCTCAGCTCCGGAGCTGGGTCTTTCATAATGTTGACTTCCCGACCTAGTACTCATAGCTGGAGCATTCTGAGATATTCGTTCCGTTCAGGAAAGTGAAAAGAGCATTAGGTACCAATCCGTTTTGCATGAACATCGTCTTCGTTAGGTTCAGCCGCAATTCGATCTGTTCACAAGCGTTGTCGAATTCGGCCAGCATTTGTTCCGCCTGCTCGATGTTTTGTGTTATGAGCACGGTGTCACATTCAAAGAGGAGATGTAAGCAGCGGCCGTCGACCTTCACTCCCATGCTTTCCCATTTCAAATGACGCATGACGTTCTCGAGAACGCACTGAAAAGTCTGGGAGAGATGGTATCGCGCTGTCCTAAACCACTCTTCACGTTGATGGCGACTTACTTATAGAATGGCGAAATCCTGGTCGTGAGGTAGTTCTAGAGCCCATGAAGCATTCTTACATATTGAGTGGAACACCATGGTTGCCCAGGGCTTCTATTACCGCTTCTGTCTCGACAGTACAGTACCGAAAGCTCTCTTTAAATCGATGAACGTAACGGCATTTTGTTCTCCCGCGATACTTCAATGAGCCTTGTAACGTTGTGCATGTGATCGACTGTGCTGAACCCTCTCCGAAACCCTGCTTGCTCGCATGGCTGTCCTTCATCTAATATTCTGCCAATCCTGTTAGGGATGACTCGTGTAAAAAGCTTATAGATTATAAATAGCAGGCGAATTGGGCGAGAATAGCCAATCTCGTCTGGATCACCTTCCTATGCAGCAACAGCAGCGATCTTGCCATGGTGCCGTACCATTCCTCATCGAACTGATGGCATGTCGAGTTTGGAAGGGAGAACTGAAGTGACGACGTATCCGTCTTGCCTAAGATCATAGGTAGGTAGGTAGACGTAGCAGTCGAAAAATCAGAGTAGAAATCGTAGATGAACTTCTCCATCGCCCTTCGGGATGCAGTCCCGTCAGGAAGACTAGAAAAGTCATCATGGTCTTATAATTGACGAAGTTCCGGCGGGCTTTGCGAATGCTTCTCCCAGCCTCAGCGGCTTCAGCCAAAACTGCGGCTCTTCTCTCTTTCAGATCTACCTTTATCGCTTCTCTGCATAGCTTCGCAAGTGCGGACGTTAGCTGGATATTGCCTGCAGCTTGCGATTCCACGCTGGCGTAAGAGCTCGAGAATCTTCGAAGAGAGATTTGTCCAGCACCTTTACTTCCTCATACTGTACTCTAATTTATCCAGTCGATACCGGAAGCAGTGATTGAGAATAACGGTTGGCTAACACAATCGCTTCGGCTTCATACGACGCTTGAAATCTTACCTGTCCAACTTTCTCCCTTACGCTCTACTCGTGCTAACTCGATAAGAAAAAAAGGTTGAAGCCTTCGTAGAGAAATGAAAACGAACCATAGAGTGACTGGAGCAGGGAGGAGTTGAGTTGGAAATGAAAATAACCAGAATGGTGTTTCAGATAAATATAATGGTTAACATGCAATGAAGCTGATCACTGGACAAGTGTTAGCCCAGGTCAACAACGACAAAATGATCTGGAGGTCTTAACTACTCTTCGTACTCATTCTTGCAAAAACGAGTTTTTCCTCTCTCGTTCGCACTTTTCAATACTAGATGTCTCACCCCCTTTAAAGTCCGAACCACAACGGTATTCGTAATGTTCTTCTTACATTCATCGAGAAGACCTTCCGCATTGCCCTACTTACATAACACTTCCCTACTTTCTCACGATTCCTCTGGCTAGCACCGGCGTTCCTTCCTTCACTTTACATGTTAACAGTTTCATACTTCCACACTTCCTTCATTGGTTCAGTAACACTTTCACGGAGCATATGTTTGACAGCTATGTGAATTCATTCGAACAGCTAAGTACTGAAACTTCCTAAATAGAAATGTGATGCTAGTGGGTGATGGGAAATGTTAGCAAGTTGTGAAGTGCAACAATGCGATGTAAGGTTCTGATGTTCAGCATCTAGATCTGGAAAGCATCTATGAGGAAAAACTCGAGTAACGGAACTTCTCCTCAACTTCCCACTTTCGTTTTGCGGCATGCGGCAAATCTTTTTTAGTGTTCGCGGCTTGAAATATCAACTACGGTACTGAGCTTGCCTCCCCGTCAGTCGATGGGACGCATATTTTTCGATATTTTTCGTTGACTGCCTTTCTTTTTTATGATTGTTCGATTGTTTTTGCTGTTTCATTTCCGTTATTATTAGGTTGAGTAAAAAGTTTTGATCGGCTTTTCAATTTTCACTTTGAAAATTCTTATTTCCATTGAAAGAGAATCTCAATAAGTAATACAGTCTCCATCGCTGTCCTCAACATACGTCCAGCGATCCGGCAGTTTCTTGACCCCTAAAGCCTAGAACGGTGGCGAGCGCGATTCAAAAAAGCTGAAGATCTCATTTTTGAGTTCCGTGCAATCATCCAAAATTTCTATCGCTAAGCTGATGTTTCAGAGCAAGAAACAAACGGTAGTCAGATGGAGCGAGACCTGGAGAATAAGTGGAATAGGGCAGCACTGCCCATCCAAGTTTATTGTTTATTGTTTATTGTTTAGTACGTCATTCGACATGCCGTCAAAAACGTAAATATGATCCATAGAAACAAAACTCAACTGAAAGAACTGATTACCATAATAAGTCAAAGTGAGGATATCTATGAAGGATACGTAACCACCATCTAATCATTACAGTATGGCCAGAACTGAGCATTGCGAACTAGCAACAATGGTTTGGAAAGCTTCAGTGTAACGCAAGACGAGAGCTGGAGAACTGACGCAGGGGTAACCATTTCACAAATTGTAGAATGATAATCTAGTGACAATAAGTGTGTAAGCCAAGTATAGCAAAGGCACAACCATAAGCAGTTGGCGCAGTTAGCCTCGAAGCAAGAAGCACTTGCTCGAGTGGGACTCCACATCAGCCGGCTATGATGCCCTTCGCCACAACCGGGGTCATAGGAACTCGCCAAAACTTCGGGACACGGGTTTACCGGCCACCCACGTGGAATTGGCAAGCCGGGGTAGCACTGAAGCCAGATACTACTCGCAAGCAAAGCGAACAACACCAACTGTGAATGGAGGGTCCCCAAGTTGTGGAGTGAGCAAATAATTTGAATCACCTCTGGTCCTCACCAGCTTGGTCGTCATGCAACACAAAGAAAATAAGCACAATTAAGCACAGTAAAACAGCACAGTAAAACTGACTACACACACACACACAAAGTAATTGTAATGGAGTAGTTGAACACATAATTAATAATTGAGAAGCCCGACATATATAAGAGCAGCGGCATCGATTCCACATTCAAGGAAAAGCATTTCGTGACGCCGCAACCACCATGCACCAGAAATAGCCAGGCAGCTTCCTCATTACTTGTGTACTTTATGCGCTAATCGACATCTTGCATTCTGAGAACTTCCAAAATGTTAATTTTCCTCAGCTGTGCTCGGAACTGTAATGAAGATTTACATAAAAGAAGATCATGCGGTAGTAAACGTATCCAACGCGCAAAACGAAAAAAGAAAGAATTGAAAACCGTAGTGAAACAACTTCTCTGCAGCCTCTTATAATGAATAGAATACACATTTCCACTCCTTCGGTATGGCCGGAATATCCAGAATTTACTGGCTTGTAATTTGATTTCTCGTTTGATGATTCGGAAACCAAAAACTAGATCATTGAATATACGTCTATACTTTAAACTTTTCATGTTTAACTTGTCGAGCCTGTCTTTGTAAGGTGGGAGAGCCTGTGGATAATTAGAATTAGGGAAGCAACGATAGAACACAATCCTCGTAAAGATTTTTTGTACTCTTTCTAAGCAGTTTACATGTTTTCTCAAGAAAGGACTCCACGAAACGGAACCATATTCTAATTTGGGTAGTACGAAGGTTTTATAAAGTTTAACTAGTAGAGCAGGATCTTTACTATGGACATTCCTCAGGATCACAAAGAGTGAACTGAGAGCTTTCTTTGCAACAGCAGTGATATGGTCATTGAAGCTCAACAAGTTGTCTACTAGAATTCCAAGGTCGTTGACTGCAGATTCTCTTCTTATTGTTACACCCGCAATCTGATATGACCTTGGTGAACATGAGCCTAGGTGCAAATGAGTGGTTTTAGCAAGGTTGAGTGGGATATCCCATTGATTACACCAGTCCAACATCTTTTCTATGGCTAAGCTTAGCCACTTGTGTGATGTAGCTTCCTCATGGCTGGCATACGTACAATATATTCTGATATCATCTGCAAACATTTTGATGTTGACACTTGGATGGACTTTAAGGGCATCCGGCAAATCGGCTGTGTATATTAGGAATAATAGAGGAGAAAGGGCCCCACCTTGCGGGACACCACTGGTGCAAGGAAGCTTATCTGAAAACTCATTCCCAACCTTGACGGTCATATACCTCTCCTCAAGATACGAACCGAGCCAGGCCCGAAATCGACCATGAATACCAAGAGCGTCCAGCTTTCTGACAAGTTTGTGATGACATACTTTGTCAAATGCCTTGGTAAGATCAAAATAAATTACATCAACAGATTTCCTACTGTTAAGGGCTAACAGCCAGTCATATAGCGAGTCAGATAAAAGCGTCATAGTAGAGACTGCGGGCATGAACCCATGCTGCTCAACTGGTATACCCCCTCTCCTCTTCAGCCAAACAAGTAATTTCTCACAAATAAGTTTTTCAAGGATTTTCCCTGCCACAGGACAAATACTAATCGGTCTGAAATGAGATGGCTTACTAGCATCGGCAACCTTAGGAATGGGAGTTACCAATGCATTCTTCCATACACTGGGGACTTCACCGAATAAAAGAGATGCATTCAATATAAACGCGACGGGAAACTGGAGGGCATAACAACACTTTCGAAACACAATCTGGGGAATGCCATCATAGGTAGCCGAATCCGAGGAGTTCAGCTTCTTCATAATCCTCAACACATCGCAGGGCCGGATGGTAAAGTCTGGAAAACTATCGGGTGGATTGTGACTAACAGGCAAATCGAGTTGGTCAACACTGTCTGAGCCATGTTCACATCTGTTGAACACAGCTGCAAAATATTTACCAAGGGTTATGGCTTTGTCCCTATTCGAAAAAAGAGGTTGTCCATTTTCATCTACCATGACCGAAGGGTTGGGGGACCCATTAATCCCTTTTCTAAGATGTGCATAGAATGCAGAGTCTTTCCGATCCCATAAACAACGCTCCCGATAAGCTAGATACCTTTTAATGTGATGGTTAATGTCGGAGCATACTTTTTTAAAAAGGTTATTGGATAGAGGATCATTCAGTTTACGGAAAAGCCTTGTTTTCTGGTCAATCAGATTTCTTATGTGTTTTGGATATTGTTGCCCAGCACCTCTTGAATAGCGGAAAGGTACCAATACTGAGAAACAGTCATATAGGGCCAAACAGAATCTGCGGTATAAATCTTCAACAGAATCAAATCCATTAAACAGTTGGTTCCAGTTCACTGCGTACAGGCAATCACCAAGCGCATCATAATCTACTCTGCTGAAATCAGGCGAGGGTAGGTAAAATCTCTCATTAACCATAAAGTCCAGTTGGAACTTAACAATATTATGATCAGAGTTCCCAAGAGGAGGAAGTATTTCGATATTCTCAATCGAAACTCCTGTTGTCAGGATCAGGTCCAAAACTGAATCCCCTCTGGTACCTGACAAAACCCACTGCTTCAGTCTACAACATGAAAAAACCTCATTAAACCGAGAATCTGTGCTTGTGTGGGTTATGTTATTCTTCCAATCAATACTCAGGTTGAAGTCACCAGCGATCAATATGGGGTGGGCAACTGATAAAATGTCGTAGAGAGCGTTAATCAGCAAACCGTCATTTTCAAATGAAGAGTGAGGCGGCCGATAAACAAGTATGAATCGTATAGGTGTAGCAGTACATTCAGAAACAATATCAAAACATAGTACGTCAGAAAGTAGACCTTTGAACGACTTCAAGCATTTACTCATGAGAATTTGGTTTTTGATAATGGCACAAACTCCTCCCCCTCTCCCATGACTTCTATCTGATCGCAAAATAATATAATTCAAACCTCCTAGAAGTTCCGAATCTAAAATCTTTTTGTCGAGCCAAGTTTCAGTGATCAAAAGCATGTCGGGATTGCGTATGGTCAGGAAGGAGTGTAACAGGGGTATTTTATTGACTAAGCTTCGTGAATTTAGTAAGTAACACGAGAGCAGAGAAGAGGTACCATGCATCATTGTCGGTTTACCGGTTTCTGTCTGGACGGCATTTCACACACCTTCTTTAGCTCACCTTTATACACCACCCAATCCCTTCTATTTGCAGCCTTATTCCGCTCGTGGGCCTCCTGCCTAAGTTTAGCTTCCTTTTCTCTTTCCTCAGGCGACATGCTACGTCTTATGAAAACTTCAGACATCCCTGACTGTCTCAACAAATGTGCATTAGCAAGAACTCTCCGCCAGTGGCTCCTGGAAGGTAGCATGACTTTCACTAGCCTGTTTTTTGACTCATTATACATACCCATCCGGTATACAGTCTGCGGCCGACACTCAACATCAAGGATATCCAATATGCCTGTGATCTTGTCTTCTAACTCACTTTGTCGACGTGAGGCTGGAAGTTCACGAGGTTCTTCCGCTAATCCAGCAACGACTATACTTCTACTTTTTCGGTCTTCTTCAATAGTGTTAGAAATTGTATTGACTATCTTATCTTGTAAAGCATGAATCATTGCTGTAATTACTGGGTCAGTGTTCCGTTCCAACATCGCATCTAAAAGATCAGAGACCGAGCAATTCCGATAGTCGATGGTTTCGCATTGAATGGACTGATCAAGTGCCACACCGACAACTTTTCGCGATTTCTGAGACACCGTTTTTGAATTTTGTGAGGATCTTTTACCAGCCATATCTACAACTACCGAGAACTATGAGCAAACAGGTTAATTCACTATCAAACGCCACGCGAGCCGAATTTACGTGGCTTTAATTCAAAGCGTTGAAACTACCAAAACAAGTGTCGTTGTTGACCAAAAAGACCTAAAGCGATTGCAAAATATCCCACGCTCACACTCGTCTTACTATCCTCAGTGTGGATAGTTGGTAATCAACAAGAAAAAAAGTCGGATTTCAAAAGGTATTAGTAGATTCGACCCACGAATCACCAAATTCCACAGTAGTTATCAGAGCCCAGAGAAACGCAACCGCACGGTACGGACGCACACACGAGTTGAGAAGTTCGGCAATTCACTGATAAAACAATTTCGCAACATGGGGTTGAGCGCTGTCGTGAAAAAGGCAAACATTTTCACGCTGCGGACGCTTCCTTCGAACCACGTCAGCCAAACTCTGTAGCTGAGAAGCGTAAATCGCGATGGTCACGGTGGAACCCTCAGGAGGTTATCCAAAGTAGAGCACTACCCGAGAGCGTCCACCGACGACGCAGTAAGACCTTCCGCGGACATGGTCCTCTTCTCTGCTTGTCTTGAAGGTATTCCGTCATGAGGCACCCGTGGGCTGAGATACGATAACTCTTCTGCATGCACCACAGAAATTTGCGACAGCCGTCGGAAGATTATGCCCTTACAGTAATTCGTGATAGACGATAGCTTTCAGACTACTTCGGAGGAGAGTTGAAGGTTGAAGCCATTTTTGCGAAGCACTCACAAGGGGATGCTTATATATCTCCCTAAAAATACAGGTTAGGGATCGGTTTACCACAACCCATTACCAAGTCCTTCCGAGCGGTCCTACGAAAAAATCTAGAAAGGGACGAAAAGTCGATCAAAACTTTTTACTCAACCTAATATGTATACCAGACTTGACCGTTTGGAATGACTCCTACATATATTATCGACGACCGACACCGTACTGGAATTGAAGGGAGCGACCAGCAAATTCAAATGATTTGAGGAGTTCCTAACTCACAGACTGCGCACTCCAATCTTCCATCGCTTTTCTGCGAGACGCAGCGGGTG
The DNA here is from genome assembly GCA_000469685.2 of Haemonchus contortus. Classification (NCBI taxonomy): domain Eukaryota; kingdom Metazoa; phylum Nematoda; class Chromadorea; order Rhabditida; family Trichostrongylidae; genus Haemonchus; species Haemonchus contortus. Next base: position 28,462,829 of record LS997566.1, on the reverse strand, counting down.
CAGCGAGTGCGACGCAGTGCTCGGGGAGAAGATATCGGGCCCGGACAGACTCATATGAATGTTCTTCTCTCTCTCTTCATTGCAGCGCCTTTTCTTTGTTCATCAGATTTGTCTGCATTATTGTCTAACGTCTTGGTTTACGACAGGGTCCGGTTGCATCGAACCCCACACAAATCAGAGCGACCTCGTCCTCATTCATCGAAACGAAAGTGTCTCTCATAATTCTTGCCCAACACTCGCTGCCATAAATATCGCAGGCCTCACCATGGCTTTTTTAAAGGAAACGGTAAGCATGAGTCAACTTATAACGATTCTTAGGCAGGGCGGTTGTATGTGCCCGATAACCATGGAAAAATTGTACAGCTATGGCACAGGCAGTAGAGGGACCTGAAGAGACACCGCGAAGACAGGATGTGTGCCATCTGATGGAGCCGTCATGCTCGACCGACACTGACTTTAACCAGTCCTTTTTGCTGCTATTGACTTTTTTAACATACTTTTCCATACCGTCTTATATTAAGAATAAACCAAAGATTCATCCACATTGTAAATACGATAGGAACTAGGGAGTAAGTAGGTTCTGGATTTCAGGGTTCCTTACCAGCTTCATGAGCAGTGATAGTTTTTTGTCATCGCTTATCGCGATCCAGTCACATATTCATCTCAGGCTGTAAGAGTGAGACCACGCTGTGAATACAAGAGGAAGTGATCTAGAGGATTCTATTTCTATAGGAGTGATCTATTTTAATGCTCGTTTCAGCCATGATCGACCGTTATCAGCCTTGTCATTATCTATGCCTAGGCTGCAATGTACATCACCCCCGAAAATATCAAGTTTCCGATATTGTTATTAGCCCTTCTCGAATTATGCATTACGCAATCGCAGGAGTTCTTCGCTATCATGCTTTCTATAATCCTAATCTCTCTAATTTATAAAGCAGTAACTTTGTGTATCGGTTGTCGCTTTGTCTGGCTAACCATCGTAAAACTTTATGATTACTATAAGGGTAGCAATATGGAGAACCCAATTCCATCCCACATTCCCTTCTTATACCAGTCGCCTCGCCCGACGTACGCCGGGCCTCATCCCTTACTTTTATCAAGTAGTTAGGAAGTGTAGTTAAGGAGCATTGCTTTTAATCAACACTTAAAGCAGAGGAGTGCAGAGGAGGAGTAGCCGACCTGACCTGCACATAGAAACGGTTCTAGGTGAGAGAGTATAGTTTCAAGCTAATGCAAGCCTCAGCAGGGGAGGAGCGGCAGGATGGGATGGGATGGTTACCTCGTGCAAAGAGCTAGGATTGGGTATGAGTTGAGTATTCAATTGACCCACCCACCTCGGTACCCCTTCCCTCTTAAAGCTAAGATCAAAAAACTGTATGTTATCGGCTAAGAAACGTTAATGAGCGCAATTATGGACTAACCTCCTTATGTTGAAATTATGTTGAAAGAAAAGCGGAGGTCCCCAATTACATTATCACCACCGATTCTTGTAAAAACATACATAGCACGTTGCCGGTGCAGATCGAAATCTCAGTTGTGAAACACCCACTTCACTCCACCACATTACTCATTTCACTCAGCAGTACTCACTCTACTCCATTATCCTGCCCATCAGCAAGTTAGATTTATATATAAGAAGGAATTGTATACCAGAGCCAGGTTTTCCATATCACTGCCTTTGTCGTAATCATAAGTTTTACGTACGGACAAACGGACAATTTGACAAAGCGACACACCAATTTACCGCAGAGAGAATAGGATTGTAGAATGAATGACAGCGAAAAAGTACTTGCGATGCATAATTGGAGAAGGGCTGGTAACAATATAGGAACTTTTATACTATGTTGAATCAGCTAGGCAACCTCGTGAACTCGGTGACTGATGCTGGACTTTGGTTGAGAACCTACAGTTACTCTTCATTTGCGTTGTCGAGTTGTGGAGTAGTTCAGTCGATATCACTGGCGAGACTTCGTCGCAAGGTAGTAAGTTCTGTTCGCACTACCTGATCCTCCGATTCTTCATTATACGACATTTGCAAAGCTCATTACCTCGCATCCTCCCTCCACATGCAATAATCCTACTATACATACGCGCTAATGTCTGCGTGTGTGTTTGTTTTTGTGGTGTGTGCGCGTTTGTGTGTGTGTCCGACCCAAAATTCATAACTTCTCTTCCCGTGGACCTACAGCGTCCAGAGTTGGTAGGAGTAGTGGCAGCAAGACGAAGGCATTGTTATAGACATCCTACTTCATATAATTCGCCAAGTGTGTCTGTTGGTGTGTCGGTGTGTGTGTGCTTGTGCGTATATGTCGGTGTGTGTATGTGTTTGACCGGAAATTCATAACTCCTAATTCAGTGGAGCCAGGGTGTTGAAAATTGATGGGAGTACAGCCAGGCAGATAGGAACACTCATGGCAGGTGGCAGGACCTGACTCCGCCCACAGGAGGCAGACCGCGCGCGATGGAAATTTTGGGCTGCAAACTCATAAATCCTGTTCCAGTGGACCCAGGGCGTGAAAATTGATTATAGTACAGGAGGCAGGTTATTAACACTCATAGCAGGTAGCAGGTTTAGACTCCGTCTACAGGGGGAAGGATTCGCGCAGATAAATGTTCAAGCGAAATTCGTAACTTCTATTTCTATGGCCTAAAGAGTTCGAATTTTGTAGGTTTTACCAGGTGATGTAGGAAATGTCGGGATCGTAGGTACTCAAAAACAGTAACCGACAATAACCGGCCAACGCCGGACTCACCTCCTTCTTCGACAAAGTTGCAGTAATCGGCTAACTCTCTATCTTTCTTTAAAGCAAATAATATCTTCCTGAACACGAAGTTTGACGCAGGACTAACAGGGCACTGCAATTGGTATTCAGTGTAGGTAGGTGCTTATGCCTTTAATTGGAAGTCTCGATCTCACTGTCACTGCCTCATCGTTAGCAGGTCGGTTCGCCCGGCTAACGCCGGGCTCTCCTTCTACTTCGACAAAGTTGTAGTGATTGGATCACTCTCTTTCTTTGAAACAAATAATAATCTCCTGTTCACGAAACTTGACACAGGATCAATAGTGCATTGCAAATGATATTGAGTGTAGGTCGGGCCTTATGCCTTTAGTTTTAACTCTTGATCTCTTGCTCTCAATCTTAAAAGTAAATACCCATTAAAGACTCGACTATTAAGCCATGGGCGTACTCACAAAAGTTTCGAGGGACGATAACAACGTTATCAGATGTCGTTATAGATCTTTTTCATCACGAAGATACCATTTATTGAGAATTCCAGATTAGTGGTGGTCGTTTAAGTTTTGCCGCAAATGATATCTACCAAAAAGGGTCCTTCATTGAATCACAAACACGCTGGGTTGCGGTCGTAATCAAATAGCAAGAGATGAACAAAATCTTCATCTGCTTATCGTAGTGCCGCTAATTGTTTCTGCACTCACCACTCACGTTTGTCACCCTACTCTACCATCCCGTCTTATCGAATGAAACATACTGAACAGTCAAAGTTACATCGTAAACATCGAAGAGTTAGAATGTTGATTGGTAGGTGGCTAATGCTCCTTTAGGCTCTTATGTTCTCTTATCAAATGTCATAGGTTGCTGACACCGAGTACCTGTGCCCAAATGCCACTATTAATACGAAAAGCTGTAATCTTACCAAGGTGCCGTGTGCGTGTGTGCCGGCGGACTATGAAAGCAGTCAATCCGGCCTGCCACTCACTATGAGAGTCCACATCCTGCCTCTGTAATCCTACCAAATTCCTACGCTCTGGGTCCGCTGGAACAGGAGTTATGAATTTGCGACCTAAAACCTCTATCGCGCACGCCTTGCCCCTGAGGGTGAAGCCTGGTCCTACCACCTGTCATAAGTGTTCCCATGCAGCCCCTGTACTCCCACCGAATTTGAGCTTTCTAGCTCCACGGGAACAGGGGTTATGAATTTCCTGTCAAACACACACAGACACACACACCGACAAACCAACAGACACACTTAGCGAATTACCAGTCGGGCCGCCCAGCTAACGCCGGGCTTCCCTCCTTCTTACGGGTTCGCATGGCTACGCCAGGCGCCCCTCCTTCCTGTGAAAAATTTGCTATGCGTGAATAACACTTCGGATTCTCCTTTTTCTTTGAAAGCTCTACACCCTCAGTATTGCTTCGAATTGGGAGCGATATTCTCTGTAAGCCAACTCCGCTGCGTCCGAGTAAAACCATCGTTTGATATCACAGAGGCGATTATTCAGAGAAAAAAGTATTCAGAGGCTGAGGCTACTATGTTAGCTACCATCAATGTTCCTCAATGCCATCATCAAGGGCTCTCTTCCATCTTGCGGCTAAGGGACGTGGCCCGAAAAACATCGTATTAATGAAATTCTTCCCTCTTTTCTAGATTATTTCACTGTTTCGCTGAGCGAGAGTATAGGCTATCAAATGCCTTCAAAGATGTACCCCCTTTTCTCTACGGATACATCATTTAATGTGAATCCAACATTATTAGCGGTCGGATAAATTTTGCTAAGAATGATATCAAGGCAAAGAGAAAACGTGATCTTTCACTTGACCGCAAACTGTGCTGGGTAGCGATCGCAATCGAATAGAAAAAATTGAACCAAATTCATCCCCTCATAATCACACAACTTAACCTCATTATCGAATAGGACAAATCAAAAAGTCAAAGCTAGATTGTAAATAACAAAGGCGCTAGGAGGTTATTGGTGTGTGGATCTTCTTCTCTAAGGCCTCTTCTATTGCCAGTGTTCCCATCGTGCCCACCCCTACTGATTGCTCTCCAAGTCTACGAGATCAGGAGTTTTTAAATTTATTTCGCGGAAATCCTGTTCTTTGGAGGCGGAGTCCGGCCCTACTACTCACCATAAGTGTTCCCATACTACCGCCTGCCTCCTACCAAGTTTGAACGCCCTAGAGCCAAACTGAAAATTTTGGCGCCAACCTCGCCTTCCATGAGAGGCGTCCGGTCCTCCCACCTACAATAAATGTTCCCATCCTGCCGCCTGTACTCCTGCCAAGTTTGAATGCCCTAGGGCCAAATTGACTATTTCGGCGCAAAACTCCACCCCTGCGCATGGATTCTGGTCCTGCCACTTACCAAAAATGTTCCCATCCTGCCTCCTTACTCCTACCAAATTTGAACGCTCCAGGTCCACGGGAACAGGAGTTATGAATTTGCGGCTCAAAATTTCTAACGCGCACGCCGCGCTCCCTGTGGACGGAGTCCGGTCCTGCCACTTATCGTAGGTGTTCCCATCCTGCCACCCTTACTTCTACCAAATTTAAACGCTTTAGGTCTACGGGGACAGGAGTTATGAATTTCCGGTCAGACACACACACACACACTGACACACACACAAACACACTGATACACCAACAGACACCTAGCGAATTATATAAAGTAGGATATTAGATTAATGCATAATTCTGCGGATTTTTTCAACGGAATTCTACCTAAAAGAAAGATGAAAATATTTAACAAATACGTGTTCAAATAACTACTCCGAAACGTATTCACCATCTACTTCGTGCACTGCTTCACATTTGCTAGTCAGCCGGATTCCACAGGCGAAGAAGTTTCGGTCCTTGGGGGCGACCCTCATCTTGATGTTGGCCACCAAGTCATCCATTCGGTCGTAACGCCTGTTTGCTAGCCAATCTTTCAACGAATGGGTGAAGTGATAACTTATAGGGTTTCTGTGGGTCAATAGAGACTTAAGAGCGAATCCCAGCGTAGTGAGTGTGTCACTTCCCTTCATTTCTTGAAGTAATAGAGCATAATGTGGCGAGTAAGAAGATGACTTTCTATACATATTTCTATTGAGGAAAGCGAGTAGATTACTTTTATAAAAATCCCGACTTCAATATTGAAATTGTGTGGAGAGAAAAGAAGCCGCGAAAAAATCCGCAATAATTATGCATCAACCTATTATAAAGTAGGATAAGGGACCTCGGAGAGGCCACCTACCGACCAAAATCCTAGCGCATTCAGTATTTACGATGCTGCTTTGACCGTCCAGTATGTTTCATGCGATAAGATGGGATGGTAGAGTATGGTGACAAAAGTGAGTGCTAAGTGCAGTGATAGGGACCTATTACCGGTACAACGATAAACAGATGAAGATTTTGCTCATTTCTTGCTATTAGATTACGATCGCTATCCACCAAGGTTTGAAACTCGATGAACGATCCTGTTCGGTCGATATCATTTGCGACAAATTTAACCGACCACCAATAAGCTGGAATTCTCAATAAATGACATCTCCGTAAAGAAAGGGGTCCATTGATAATGACATCTGATAATGGTATGATCACTACTCGAAACATTTGTGAGAACGCCCATGGCTTTGGTTGCCTAACAGTTGAGTCTTTAATGGGTATTTACTTTTAAGAACGGGAGCAAGAAATCGAGAGTTCCAACTGAAGGCATAAGCACCGACCTACACTCAATACCATTTGCAATGACTTATTGATCCTGTGTCAAGTTCGTTAACAGGAGATTATTATTCGTTCCAAAGAAAGAGTAGAGGGTTATCCGATCACTACAACTTTGTCGAAGAAGAAGGAGAGCCCGGCGTTAGCCAGGCGAACCTGCCTGCTAACGATGAGACAGTGCTTCCCAGAATTGCTTTACACCCACTCTGAAGAAGTTCGAGAAGTAGTACTACATGAATCCATTTCAAAAGTAAATGTTGTCATCATTCACGTTGAAGTAATTGTACGGAATTGGTGGGCGCAAAACTCTAATAGGGCATTCCAACTTCCACACAAGAAGGAGGAGAGCCTGGCGTTAGCCGGGCGGTCCGACTGGTAAAACATAATATACTTAGATCGAAAGAATATTCACTGATTGTTTTTCCATTGGATAAGCCCAACGACGTATCATCTGATAACGAGCTTCCCGCCTATAAAAGGTTCACTCTCGGAGTAAGGTTCATTTTTTTAGATCATGGTACGCAAGGATACTGGAAAAGGAGGAGACACGAAGCCGCTACTACAGGATCTGAAGAAGCAAGAAGACAAGGTTGCTCATGGTGGCGGCGATATCGGAGACTCAAAGCTTTCGAAGGCTGCGGCAGGAAAGATTGCATCAAACTTGAACACAGCTAAGGAGACCCATCGTTCACCTGCCCTACTAGCTGTACCATCTCAGAGCACACAATCGCTGAGTCCTGACGACAATGAATTATGTATGTGTCTATTTCTGAGTGATTTGAGAATGTTTTGTGAGGACAAAGACCTGGTAGTTTTCAGATCCTCCTGAACAGATAAAAGTATTACGCCTCAATGAAATCATGGATGTAACAAACTCTCAATCAAATTCAAAACTTAAGTGAGTTTTCCAAGTACCCAGCTAGGTGTTTCTCAAGAAAGTTAGTTGCAGTGG